>JACGCM010002736.1:0-25887 GCA_014058105.1 Kingdonia uniflora
ATGATGGTGACCTCTGGGAAGTACTCGTGTTGCACCCCATTTTTGAGTGTGTATTTTGTCAACACAAAGCTTACACTGTAGCGGGCTTGGCATCCGCACTCCTCTTGACGCATGGGATGCAGGTCGCTTGTTGGAGGCGATACTTTTGGCGAGTGGCGCAACCGCGCATGTAGGGGAAAGACGTGGACGGAAGGTAAATATTACTGCAATGTTCGACGGTGCGATCCATACCAGCACTAACTGCACCGGACCCATAAAACTCCGCAAGTTAAGGTGCTTCGAGGTTTACTGATTGGGTGACCTCCGGGAAGTCCTAGCGTGTTGACCCCACTTTGAGTTTTGTGTTTTGTTTTGGTTTTGTGTTTTGTCAACACAATGCTTTCCACTTGTATGGCAGTGTGCTGGCTTCTGCACCTCTCCCTGCGCAGTGGGACTGCGTATCTTTGTGTGGCGATACGTTTGGCGGGCCGGCGGTCAAGTGGAAAAAGGGACTGGTGCAAGTAAGATTAACTGCAATTCGACGGGGATGATCATACCATGCACAATGCACCGGATCCTCTGCAATCCGCAGTTAAGCGGCTGGGAGAGTATTACTAGGATGGGTGAACCCTCCTGGAAAGTCATGTGTGTGCAACCCCAACCTTTTGTTTGTTTTGTTTGTGTTGTGTTGACTTTTTTGTTTTCAACCAAAGCGTTCACTTGCAGGCCGATGCTGGCTTCTCAACTCTATCTTGCCATGGGCACTTGCGATCCGTTTGTGTGGGCGATACGTTTTTGGCGAGTGGTGTGCAACACGAGGGACTGGTCAGAAGGTAATATTAACTGCATTGCTTACTGGTGTGGTCATATGGACCCGCATAAGCACCGGATCCCATCTGTATCCGCAGGTTAAGCGTCTTGGGCAGAGTTATCACTAGGATGGGGTGACTCCTGGGAAGTCCTCTGCGGCCCCCACTTTAATGTTGGTGTTATTGTGTGTTGTGTTTGTCAACAACAAAGTCGTTCACTGTAGGCCGTTGCTGGCTTCCGCACTCTTTTGCGCAAGGGACTGCGATGTTGTGTGGGCAGATACGTTTTGGCGATTGGACGCCGTGCTCAGATGGGACTGAGTACTGATAGAGTAATATTAACTGCAATGGCTTACGGGTGCGATCATACACCACTACAAGAAAGAAAAACCGTATCCATAGAACTCCGACACGTTAAGGCGGCTTGGGCGAGAGTAGTATCAGGATGGGTTACTCCTGGGAACTGTGTTGCACCCCAATTTTTAGAGTTTTGTGTTTGGCGTTTGTTGTTTTGTCAACACAGAACTTCACTTGTAGTGCCGTTGCTGCGGCTTCGCACTGCCTCTTGCCGGGGGGTAGTGGAGCGCACTGCTATCGTTTGTGTGGTCCATACGTTTGCAGTGCTGCAACCGGACCATGGAGAGTGACTGTAGAAGGTATAATTAACTGCAATTCTACGTGGACCATACCAGCACTAATGCACCGGAACCCCTAGATCCAACTCGCAGTTAAGGTGGCTTGGGCGGAGTAAGTACACGGATGGGTGACCTCCCTGGGAAGTCCGTGTTGCACCCCACTTTTTGAGTTTTGTTTGTGTTTTGGTTTGTCAACACAAAGCTTTCACTTCGATGCCGTTCTGGCTTCGACTCTTCTCATTGAAGCAGGGACTGAGTTTCGTTTTTTGGGCGTACTTGTGAGATGTGGTGTCAACCAGGGACTGGTAGAGAGGTAATATTAACTGCAATTCTTTCGGGTGCGATCATACCAGCATATGCCGGATCCCATCAGAACTCCGCTTAGGTTAGTAAGCCCGGAATAATCCGCAGTCGGCCTTGGGCGAGAGTAGACTAGGAGGTTGCAGCCTCGGGAAGTCCTGGTGTTGTCAACAGCCCACGTTTTAGTTGTGTGTTTTGTGTTTGTTGTTGGAACACAAAGCTTTCACTTGTAGGCCGTTGCTGCTTCCGCACCTCTCTCTTGCCGCAGGGGACTGGTATCGTTTGTGTTTGCGATACGTTTTGGCAGTGCGCGGTGCACTTGGGAAGAAGTGGACTCGGTAGAAGTATTAAACTGAATTGCTTACGTGTGCGAAATACCAGCACGAAGCCGATCGTATTCGAATCAGCAAGTTAACGTGTCTTGGGCAGAGAGTTACTACGGATGGTGACCTCCTTGGAATCTCGTGTTGACCCCACGTGTCGATTTAGTTTTGTTGTTTTTGTGTTTGCAACACAAAGCTTTCACATAGGGCCGTTGCTGATCTTCTGCACTCTGCTTGAGGCATGGTACTGTCGTTATCGTTTGTGTTGGGCATACGTTTTGCGAGTGTGGTGCAACACAAGGGTCTGGTGAAAGGTACTATTAACTGAATTGCTTGGGTGCGATCGTATACCAGCCCTATGCACCTGACTCCCCTCAGAACTCCGCAGTGTCATCGCCTTGGGTAGAGTAGTACTAGAAGGATGACCTCCTGGGAAGTCCTCGTGTCGGCCCAGCCCACTTTTTAGGGGTGTTCATGGTGTTTTTGTGTTTTGGTAGTTTTTTTTTGTCATACACAGAGCTTCACTGTAGGCCGTTGCTGGCTTTCCGCACTCTCTCTATGCGCATGGGGCGATGCCGGTCGTTGAGTGGGTAGATACTTTTGGCGTGCACGGGCGGGCACAGTGGAGGGACTGGTAGAAGGTAATATTAAAGCTGCAATTGCTTACGGGTGCGTCATAACCAGAACTACATGCACGGATCCCATATCAAACTTACCGCAAGTTAGGTGCCTTGGGCAGGTATACTAGATGTGTGTGACCTCCTGGAATCAGGTCACCCCACTTTTTGAGGTTTTGTGTTTGTGTTCTTTGTCACACACAACTTTCACTGTGAGGCCGTTTGCGGCTTCCTGCATCTCTCTTTCTTGACGCATGGACTGGCGATCGTTTGTAGGGCGATCGTTTTGTGCGAGTGCTCCGGCGCCATGGACAGAAGGCGGCCTGGTAGAAGGTAAATATTAACAGCAATTCCTTCGGGTGCGATCCATACCGCACATAATGCACCGGAGCCATCAGAAACTCCGCAGTTTACGTGTCTTGGGCGAGAGTTATTACTAGGATGGTGACCTCCTGTGAAGTCCTAGTGTTGCACCCAACTTTATGTGTTGTGGTTTTGTGTTTTGTCACACAACAACTATTCATGTGCCGTGTCCGTTTCTGGCTTTCAGCACTCTCTCTTGACGCATGGGATGCGTATCGGTTTGTGTGGGCGTACGTTTTTGGCGAAGGGGTGAACAACGAGGGGACTGTCAGAAGGTACAATTAATGCAATTGCTTACGGGTGACGATTTTCATCGCCCAACCTTAATGCCACCGGATCCCAAAGCTCCGCATGTTAAGCGGCTTGGGCAGAGTAAGTTATAGGATGGTGACCCTCCTGGGAAGTCCATGTTGCAGCCAACCCCGTTTTTGATGTTTGTGTTTGTGTTTTGTGTTTTGTTATTGTTTTGTAGTTTGTTTGTTTGTGTCACCAAAGCTTGTCACTCTGTCAGGCGTTGGGCTTCGCACTCTTATCTTGGCATTGGACTGCGTATCGTTGTGGGTCGATACGTTTTGGCGATGGCACGCCGGCGGTAAGTGGGGAGAAAGGTTGGACTGGTAGAAGGTACATTTATCTTCGCAATTTTCTTACGGTGCGACCATACCAGACTAATGCACCGGATCCTATCTGAAAACTCCGCAGTTAAGGTGCTTGGGCGAGGAGATGTTTTTTATCTAGGATGGGTGACCTCGTAGGAAGTCCCTCGTGCACCCACTTTTGAGTTTTTGTGTTTTGTGCATTGTTTGCACATAAAGCTCTTCACTGATTGGCCGTGTGGCTTCTGCACCTACTCGTGACGCAGGGGAGCGTACGTTTTGTGGCGATACGTTTGGCGAGTGGGTTGCAACACAGAGGGACGGTAAATGTAATTAACGCAATGCGTACCGGGGTGCGATCATACCCGCACTAATAGCACCGGCCACATCAAGAACTCCGCTGTTAAGCGTGCCTTGGTGCGCGAGTAGTACTGAGGGTACCCCTGGATCCCGTTCTGACACCCCCTGTGGTTTTTGATGCTTTTTGTAATTTAGAGTTTTGATGTATGTGTTTTGTTTTTTGTTTTTGTGTTTGGTTGTGTTTGGTGTTTTGTAAACAAAAAGCTTTCACTTGTAGGCTGCTGCTGGCTTCCGCACTCTCTCTTGACGCTTGGGACTGCGTATCGTTTGTGTGGGCGATACGTTTTGGCGAGTGGCACGCCGGCGGTCAGGTGGGGGAAGAAGGTGGACTGGTAGAAGGTAATATTAACTGCAATTGCTTACGGGTGCGATCATACCAGCACTAATGCACCGGATCCCATCAGAACTCCGCAGTTAAGCGTGCTTGGGCGAGAGTAGTACAAGGATGGGTGACCTCCTGGGAAGTCTTTGTGTTGCACCCCACTTTTTGAGTTTTGGGTTTTGTCAACACAAAGCTTTCACTTGTAGGCCGTTGCTGGCTTCACTGCACTCTCTCTTGACGCATGGGACTGCGTATCGTTTGTGTGGGCGATACGTTTTGGCGAGTGGGGTGCAACACGAGGGACTGGTAGAAGGTAATATTCGCTGCAATTGCTTTCGGGTGCGATCATAGCAGCACTAATGCACCGGATCTTATCATTACTCCGCATTTAAGCGTGCTTGGGCGAGAGTAGTACAAGGATGTGTGACATCCTGGGAAGTCCTCGTGTTGCACCCCACTTTTTGGGTTTTGGGTTTTGTGTTTTGTGTTTTGTCAACACAAAGCTTTCACTTGTAGGCCGTTGCTGGCTTCCGCACTCTCTCTTGACGCATGGGACTGCGCATCGTTTGTGTGGGTGATACGTTTTGGCGAGTGTGGTGCAACACGAGGGACTGGTAGAAGGTAATATTAACAGCAATTGCTTACGGGTGCGATCATACCAGCACTAATGCACCGGATCCCATCAGAACTCCGCAGTTAAGCGTGCTTGGGCGAGAGTAGTACTAGGATGGGTGACCTCCGGGGAAGTCCACGTGTTGCACCCCACTTTTTGAGTTTTGTGTTTTGTCAACACAAAGCTTTCACTTGTTGGCCGTTGCTGGCTTTCGCACTCTCTCTTGACGCATGGGACTGCGTATCGTTTGTGTGGACGATACGTTTTGGCGAGTGGCACGCCGGCGGTCAGGTGGGGGAAGAAGGTGGACTGGTAGAAGGTAATATTAACTGCAATTACTTACGGGTGCGATCATACCAGCACTAATGCACCGGATCTCATCAGAACTCCGCAGTTATGCGTGCTTGGGCGAGTGCAGTACTAGGATGGGTGACCTCCTGGGAAGTCCTCGTGTTGCACCCCACTTTTTGAGTTTTGTGTTTTGTCAACACAAAACATTCACTTGTAGGCCGTTGCTGGCTTCCGCACTCTCTCTTGACGCATGGGACTGCGTATCGTTTGTGTGGGCGATACGTTTTGGCGAGTGGGGTGAAACACGAGGGACTGGTAGAAGGTAATATTAACTGCAATTGCTTACGGGTGCGATTATGCCAGTACTAATGCACCGGATCCCATCAGATATCCGCATTTAAGCGAGCTTGGGCGAGAGTAGTACTAGGATTGGTGACCTCCTGGGAAGTCCTCGTGTTGCACCCCACTTTTTGAGTTTTGTGTTTTGTGTTTTGTGTTTTGTCAGCACAAAGCTTTCACTTGCAGGCCGTTGCAGGCTTCCGCACTCTCTCATGACGCATGGGACTGCGTATCGTTTGTGTGGGCGATACGTTTTGGCGAGTGGCACGCCGGCGGTCAAGTGTGGGAAGACGGTGGACTGGTAGAAGGTAATTTAAACTGCAATTGCCTACGGGTGCGATCATACCAGCACTAATTCACCGGATCCTATCTGAACTCCGCAATTAAGAGTGCTTGGGCGAGAGTTGTACTAGGATGGGTGACCTCCTGGGAAGTCCTCGTGTTGCACCCCACTTTTCGAGTTTTGTGTTTTGTCAACATAAAGCTTTCACTTGATGGCCATTGCTGGCTTCTGCACTCTAACTTGACGCATGGGTCAGCGAATCGCTTGTGTGGGCGATACGTTTTGGCGAGTGGGGTGCAACATGAGGGACTGGTAGAATGTATATTAACCGCAATTGCTTACGGGTGCGATCATACCAGCACTAATGCACCGGATCCCATCAGAACTCCGCAGTTAAGCGTGCCTGGGCGAGAGTAGTACTAGGATGGGTGACCACCTGGCAAGTCCTCGTGTTGCACACCAGTTTTTGAGCTTTGAGTTTAGAGTTTTGAGTATTGTGTTTTGTGTTTTGTGTTTTGTGTTTTGTGTTTTGTGTTTTGTAAACAAAAAGCTTTCACTTGTAGGCTGCTGCTGGCTTCCGCACTCTCTCTTTACGCTTGGGACTGCGTATCGTTTGTGTGGGCGATACGTTTTGGCGAGTGGCACGCCGGCGGTCAGGTGGGGGAAGAAGGTGGACTGGTAGAAGGTAATATTAACTGCAATTGCTTACGGGTGCGATCATACCAGCACTAATGCACCGGATCCCATCAGAACTCCGCAGTTAAGCGTGCTTGGGCGAGAGTAGTACTAGGATGGGTGACCTCCTGGGAAGTCGTTGTGTTGCACCCCACTTTTTGAGTTTTGGGTTTTGTCAACACAAAGCTTTCACTTGTAGGCCGTTGCTGGCTTCACTGCACTCTCTCTTGACGCATGGGACTGCGTATCGTTTGTGTGGGCGATACGTTTTGGCGAGTGGGGTGCAACACGAGGGACTGGTAGAAGGTAATATTCGCTGCAATTGCTTTCGGGTGCGATCATAGCAGCACTAATGCACCGGATCTTATCATTACTCCGCATTTAAGCGTGCTTGGGCGAGAGTAGTACAAGGATGTGTGACATCCTGGGAAGTCCTCGTGTTGCACCCCACTTTTTGGGTTTTGTGTTTTGTGTTTTGTGTTTTGTCAACACAAAGCTTTCACTTGTAGGCCGTTGCTGGCTTCCGCACTCTCTCTTGACGCATGGGACTGCGTATTATTTGTGTGGGCGATACGTTTTAGCGAGTGGCAGGCCGGCGGTCAAGTGGGGGATGACGGTGGACTGGAAAAATGTAATATTAACTGCAATTGCTTACGGGTGCGATCATACCAGCACTATTACACCGGATCCCATCAGAACTCCGCAGTTAAGCGTGCTTGGGCGAGAGTAGTACTAGGATGGGTGACCTCCTGGGAAGTCCTCGTGTTGCGCCCCACTTTTTGAGTTTTGCGTTTTGTGTTTTGTGTTTTGTGTTTTGTGTTTTGTCAACACAAAGCTTTCACTTGTAGGCCATTGCTGGCTTCCGCACTCTCTCTTGACGCATGGGACTGCGTATTGTTTGTGTGGGTGATACGTTTTGGCGAGTGGCACGCCGGCGGTCAAGTGGGGGAAGAAGGTGGACTGGTAGAAGGTAATATTAACTGCAATTGCTTACGGGTGCGATCATGCCAGCACTAATGCACCGGATCCCATCAGAACTCCGCAGTTAAGCGTGCTTGAGCGAGAGTAGTACAAGGATGGGTGACCTCTTGGGAAGTTCTCGTGTTGCACCCCACTTTTTGTGTTTTGTGTTTTGTGTTTTGTGTTTTGTCAACACAAAGTTTTCACTTGTAGGCCGTTGCTGGCTTACGAACTCTCTCTTGACGCATGGGACTGCGTATCGTTTGAGTGGGCGATATGTTTTGGCGAGTGGCACGCCGGCGGTCTAGTGGGGGAAGAAGGTGGACTGGTAGATGGTAATATTAACTGTAATTGCTTACGGGTGCGATCATACCACCACTAATGCACCGGATCCCATCAGAACTCCGCAGTTAGGCGTGCTTGGGCGAGAGTAGTACAAGGATATGTGACCTCCACGTGTTGCACCCCACTTTTTGAGTTTTGAGCTTTGTGTTTTGTGTTTTGTCAACACAAAACTTTCACTTGTAGGCCGTTGCAGGCTTCCGCACTCTCTCTTGACGCATGGGACTGCGTATCGCTTGTGGGGGCGATACGTTTTGGCGAGTGGCTCACCGGCGGTCATGTGGGGGAAGAAGGTGGACTGGTAGAAGGTAATATTAACTGCAATTTCTTACGGGTGCGATCATACCAGCACTAATGCACCGGATCCCATCAGAACTCCGCAGTTAAGGGTGCTTGGGAGAGGTTAGTACTAGGATGGGTGACCTCCGGGGAAGTCCTCGTGTTGCACCCCACTTTTTGAGTTTTGTGTTTTGTGTTTTGTGTTTTGTCAACACAAAGCTTTCACTTGTAGGCCGTTGCTGGCTTCTGCACTCTCACTTGACGCATGGGACTGCGTATCATTTGTGTGGGCGATACGTTTTTGCGAGTGGCACGCCGGCGGTCAAGTGGGGGAAGAAGGTGGACTGGTAGAAGATAATATTAACTGCAATTACTTACGGGTGCGATCATACCTGCACCAATGCACCGGATCCCATCTGAACTCCGCAGTTAAGCGTGCCTGGGCGAGAGTAGTACTAGGATGGGTAACCTCCTGGGAAGTCCTCGTGTTGCACCCCAATTTTGTGTTTTGTGTTTTGTGTTTTGTGTTTTGTGTTTTGTGTTTTGTGTTTTGTCAACACAAAGCTTTCACTTGCAGGCCGTTGCTGGCTTCTGCACTCTCTCTTGACGCATGGGACTGCGTATCGTTTGTGTGGGCGATACGTTTTGGCGAGAGGTGTGCAACACGAGGGACTTCAGAAGGTAATATTAACTGCAATTGCTTACGGGTGTGATCATACCCGCACTAATGCACCGGATCCCATCAGAACTCCGCAGTTAAGCGTGCTTGGGCGAGAGTAGTACTAGGATGGGTGACATCCTGGGAAGTCCTCATGCTGCACCCCACTTTTTGTGTTTTGTGTTTTGTGTTTTGTGTTTTGTGTTTTGTCAACACAAAGCTTTCACTTGTAGGCCGTTGCTGGCTTCCGCACTCTCTCTTGGCGCAAGGGACTGCGTATCGTTTGTGTGGGCGATACGTTTTGGCGAGTGGCACGCCGGCGGTCAAGTGGGGGAAGAAGGTGGACTGGTAGAAGGTAATATTAACTGCAATTGCGTACGGGTGCGATCATACCAGCACTAATGCACCGGATCCCATAAGAACTCCGCAGTTAGGCGTGCTTGGGCGAGAGTAGTACTAGGATGGGTGACCTCCTCGTGTTGCACCCCACTTTTTGAGTTTTGTGTTTTGCGTTTTGTGTTTTGTCAACACAGAACTTTCACTTGTAGGCCGCTGCGGGCTTCCGCACTCTCTCTTGACGCATGGGACTGCGTATCGTTTGTGTGGGCGATACGTTTTGGCGAGTGGCTCACCGGCGGTCATGTGGGGGATGAAGGTGGACTGGTAGAAGGTAATATTAACTGCAATTTCTTACGGGTGCGATCATACCAGCACTAATGCACCGGATCCCATCAGAACTCCGCAGTTAAGGGTGCTTGGGCGAGGTTAGTACTAGGATGGGTGACCTCCTGGGAAGTCCTCGTGTTGCACCCCACTTTTTGAGTTTTGTGTTTTGTGTTTTGTGTTTTGTCAACACAAAGCTTTCACTTGAAGGCCGTTGCTGGCTTCTGAACTCTCTCTTGACGCATGGGACTGCGTATCGTTTGTGTGGGCGATACGTTTTGGCGAGTGGGGTGCAACACGAGGGACTGGTAGTAGGTAATATTAACTGCAATTGCTTACGGGTGCGATCATACCAGCACTAATGCACCGGATCCCATCAGAACTCCGCTGTGAAGCGTTCTTGGGCGAGAGTAGTACTAGGATGGGTGACATCCTGGGAAGTCCTGGTGTTGCACCCCACTTTTTGAGTTGTGTGTTTTGTGTTTTGTGTTTTGTGTTTTGTCAACACAAAGCTTTCACTTGTAGGCCGTTGCTTGCTTCCGCACTCTCTCTTGACGCATGGGACTGCTTATCGTTTGTGTGGGCGATACGTTTTGGCGAGTGGCGCGCCGGCGGTCATGTGGGGGAAGAAGGTGGACTGGTAGAAGGTAATATTAACTTTAATTGCTTACGGGTGCGATCATACCAGCACTAATGCAACGGATTCAATCAGAACCCGAAGTTAAGCGTGCTTGGGCGAGAGTAGTACTAGGATGGGTGACCTCCTGGGAAGTCCTCGTGTTGCACCCCACTTTTCGAGTTTTGAGTTTTTTGTTTTGTGTTTTGTCAACACAAAGCTTTCACATGTAGGCCGTTGCTGGCTTCTGCACTCTCTCTTGACGCATGGGACTGCGTATCGTTTGTGTGGGCGATACGTTTTGGCGAGTGGGGTGCAACACGAGGGACTGGTAGAAGGTAATATTAACTGCAATTGCTTATGGGTGCGATCATACCAGCACTAATGCACCGGATCCCCTCAGAACTCCGCAGGTAAGCGTGCTTGGGCGTGAGTAGTACTAGGATGGGTGACCTCCTGGGAAGTCCTCGTGCTGCACCCCACTTTTAGTGTTTTGTGTTCTGTGTTTTGTTTGTGTTTTGTTTTGTGTTTTGTCAATTATCAACACAAAGCTTTCACTTGTAGGCCGTTGCTGGCTTCCGCACTCTCTCTTGGCGCATGGGACTGCGTATCGTTTGAGTGGGTGATACGTTTTGGCGAGTGGCACGCCGGCGGTCAAGTGGGGGAAGAAGGTGGACTGGTAGAAGGTAATATTAACTGCAATTGCGTACGGGTGCGATCATACCAGCACTAATGCACCGGATCCCATTAGAACTCCGCAGTTAGGCGTGCTTGGGCGAGAGTAGTACTAGGATGGGTGACCTCCTCGTGTTGCACCCCATTTTTTGAGTTTTGTGTTTTGTGTTTTGTGTTTTGTCAACACAAAACTTTCACTTGTAGGCCGTTGCAGGCTTCCGCACTCTCTCTTGACGCATGGGACTGCGTATCGTTTGTACGGGCGATTCGTTTTGGCGAGTGGCTCACCGGCGGTCATGTGGGGGAAGAAGGTGGACTGGTAGAAGGTAATATTAACCGCAATTTCTTACGGGTGCGATCATACCAGCACTAATGCACCGGATCCCATCAGAACTCCGCAGTTAAGGGTGCTTGGGCGAGGTTAGTACTAGGATGGGGTGGACTGGTAGAGTAATATTAACCTGCATTTCTTACGGGTGCGATCATACCAGCTAATGCACCGGATCCCATCAGAACTCCGCAGTTAAGCGTGCCTGGGCGAGAGTAGTACTAGGATGGGTAACCTCCTGGGAAGTCCTCGTGTTGCACCCCACTTTATGTGTTTTGTGTTTTGTGTTTTGTGTTTTGTCAACACAAAGCTTTCACTTGCAGGCCGTTGCTGGCTTCTGCACTCTCTCTTGACGCATGGGACTGCGTATCGTTTGTGTGGGCGATACGTTTTGGCGAGAGGGGTGCAACACGAGGGACTTCAGAAGGTAATATTAGCTGCAATTTCTTACGGGTGCGATCATACCCGCACTAATGCACCGGATCCCATCAGAACTCCGCAGTTAAGCGTGCTTGGGCGAGAGTAGTACTAGGATGGGTGACCTCCTGGGAAGTCCTCGTGCTGCACCCCACTTTTTGTGTTTTGTGTTTTGTGTTTTGTGTTTTGTGTTTTGTGTTTTGTGTTTTGTGTTTTTTGTTTTGTGTTTTGTGTTTTGTCAACACAAAGCTTTCACATGTAGGCCGTTGCTGGCTTCCGCACTCTCTCTTGACGCATTGGACTGCGTATCGTTTGTGTGGGCGATACGTTTTGGCGAGTGGCACGCCGGCGGTCAAGTGGGGGAAGAAGGTGGACTGGTAGAAGGTAATATTATCTGCAATTTCTTACGGGTGCGATCATACCAGCGCTAATGCACCGGATCCCATCTGAACTCCGCAGTTAAGGGTGCTTGGGCGAGGGAATTACTAGGATAGGTGACCTCCTAGGAAGTCCTCGTGTTGCACCCCACTTTTTGAGTTTTGTGTTTTGTGCTTTTTGTTTTGTCAACAAAAAGCTTTCACATGTAGGCCGTTGCTGGCTTCTGCACTCTCTCTTGACGCATGGGACTGCGTATCGTTTGTGTGGGCGATACGTTTTGGCGAGTGGGGTGCAACACGAGGGACTGGTAGAAGGTAATATTAACTGCAATTGCTTACGGGTGCGATCATACCAGCCCTAATGCACCGGATCCCATAAGAACTCCGCTGTTAAGCGTGCTTGGGCGAGAGTAGTACTAGGATGGGTGACCTCCTGGGTAGTCCTCGTGTTGCACCCCACTTTTTGAGTTTTGTGTTTTGTGTTTTGTATTTTGTGTTTTGTGTTTTGTGTTTTGTGTTTTTTGTTTTGTCAACACAAAGCTTTCACTTGTAGGCCGTTGCTGGCTTCTGCACTCTCTCTTGACGCATGAGACTGCGTATCGTTTGTGTGGGCGATACGTTTTGGCGAGTGGGGTGCAACACGAGGGACTTCAGAAGGTAATATTAACTGCAATTGCTTACGGGTTCGATCATACCCGCACTAATGCACCGGATCCCATCAGAACTCCGCAGCTAAGCGTTCTTGGGCGAGAGTAGTACTAGGATGGGTGACCTCCTCGTGTTGCACCCCACTTTTTGAGTTTTGTGTTTTGTGTTTTGAGTTTTTTCAAAACAAAACTTTCACTTGTAGGCCGTTGCAGGCTTCCGCACTCTCTCTTGACGCATGGGACTGCGTATCGTTTGTGTGGGCGATTCGTTTTGGCGAGTGGCTCACCGGCGGTCATGTGGGGGAAGAAGGTGGACTGGTAGAAGGTAATATTAACGTCAATTTCTTACGGGTGCGATCATACCAGAACTAATGCACCGGATCCCATCAGAACTCCGCAGTTAAGGGTGCTTGGGCGAGGTTAGTACTAGGATGGGTGACCTCCGGGGAAGTCCTCGTGCTGCACCCCACTTTTTGAGTTTTGTGTTTTGTGTTTTGTGTTTTGTCAACACAAAGCCTTCACTTGAAGGCCGTTGCTGGCTTCTGCACTCTCTCTTGACGCATGGGACTGCGCATCGTTTTTGTGGGCGATGCGTTTTGGCGAGTGGGGTGGAACACGAGGGACTGGTAGAAGGTCATATTAACTGCAATTGCTTACGGGTGCGATCATACCAGCACTAATGCACCGGATCCCATCAGAACTCCGCTGTGAAGCGTGCTTGGGCGAGAGTAGTACTAGGATGGGTGACCTCCTGGGAAGTCCTCGTGTTGCACCCCACTTTTTGAGTTTTGTGCTTTGTGTTTTGTGTTTTGTGTTTTGTCAACACAAAGCTTTCACTTGTAGGCCGTTGCTGGCTTCTGCACTCTCACTTGACGCATGGGACTGCGTATCGTTTGTGTGGGCGATACGTTTTGGCGAGTGGGGTGCAACACGAGGGACTTCAGAAGGTAATATTAACTGCAATTGCTTACGGGTGCGATCATACCCGCACTAAGGCACCGGATCCCATCAGAACTCCGCTGTGAAGCGTGCTTGGGCGTGAGTAGTACTTGGATGGGTGACCTCCTGGGAAGTCCTCGTGTTGCACCCCAATTTTAGTGTTTTGTGTTTTGTGTTTTGTGTTTTGTGTTTTGTGTTTTGTGTTTTGTGTTTTGTCAACACAAAGCTTTCACTTGTAGGCCGTTGCTGGCTTCCGCACTCTCACTTGGCGCATGGGACTGCGTATCGTTTGTGTGGGCGATACGTTTTGGCGAGTGGCACGCCGGCGGTCAAGTGGGGGAAGAAGGTGGACTGGTAGAAGGTAATATTAACTGCAATTGCGTACGGGTGCGATCATACCAGCACTAATGCACCGGATCCCATAAGAACTCCGCAGTTAGGCGTGCTTGGGCGAGAGTAGTACTAGGATGGGTGACCTCCACGTGTTGCACCCCACTTTTTGAGTTTTGTGTTTTGTGTTTTGTGTTTTGTCAACATAAAACTTTCACTTGTAGGCCGCTGCAGGCTTCCGCACTCTCTCTTGACGCATGGGACTGCGTATCGCTTGTGTGGGCGATACGTTTTGGCGAGTGGCTCACCGGCGGTCATGTGGGGGAAGAAGGTGGACTGGTAGAAGGTAATATTAACTGCAATTTCTTACGGGTGCGATCATACCAGCACTAATGCACCGGATCCCATCTGAACTCCGCAGTTACGGGTGCTTGGGCGAGTTAAGTACTAGGATGGGTGACCTCCTGGGAAGTCCTCGTGTTGCACCCCACCTTTTGAGTTTTGAGTTTTTTGTTTTGAGTTTTGTCAACACAAAGCTTTCACATGTAGGCCGTTGCTGGATTCTGCAATCTCTCTTGACGCATGGGACTGCGTATCGTTTGTGTGGGCGATACGTTTTGGCGAGTGGGGTGCAACACTAGGGACTGGTAGAAGGTAATATTTACTGCAATTGCTTATGGGTGCGATCATACCAGCACTAATGCACCGGATCCCCTCAGAACTCCGCAGGTAAGCGTGCTTGGGCGTGAGTAGTACTAGGATGGGTGACCTCCTGGGAAGTCCTCGTGTTGCACCCCACTTTTTGAGTTTTGTGTTTTGTGTTTTGTGTTTTGTGTTTTGTGTTTTGTGCTTAGTGTTTTGTCAACACAAAGCTTTCACTTGTAGGCCGTTGCTGGCTTCTGCACTCTCTCTTGACGCATGGGACTGCGTATCGTTTGTGTGGGCGATACGTTTTGGCGAGTGGGGTGCAACACGAGGGACTTCAGAAGGTAATAATAACTGCAATTGCTTACGGGTGCGATCATAGCCGCACTAATGCACCGGATCCCTTCTGAACTCCGCAGTTAAGCGTGCTTGGGCGAGAGTAGTACTAGGATGGGTGACCTCCTGGGAAGTCCTCGTGCTGCACCCCACTTTTAGTGTTTTGTGCTTTGTGTTTTGTGTTTTGTGTTTTGTGTTTTGTGTTTTGTCAACACAAAGCTTTCACTTGTAGGCCGTTGCTGGCTTCCGCACTCTCTCTTGGCTCATGGGACTGCGTATCGTTTGTGTGGGCGATACGTTTTGGCGTGTGGCACGCCGGCGGTCAAGTGGGGGAAGAAGGTGGACTGGTAGAAGGTAATATTAACTGCAATTGCGTACGGGTACGATCATACCAGCACTAAAGCACCGGATCCCATAAGAACTCCGCAGTTAGGCGTTCTTGGGCGAGAGTAGTACTAGGATGGGTGACCTCCTCGTGTTGCACCCCACTTTTTGAGTTTTGTGTTTTGTGTTTTGAGTTTTGTCAAAACAAAACTTTCACTTGTAGGCCGTTGCAGGCTTCCGCACTCTCTCTTGACGCATGGGACTGCGTATCGTTTGTGTGGGAGATTCGTTTTGGCGAGTGGCTCACCGGCGGTCATGTGGGGGAAGAAGGTGGACTTGTAGAAGGTAATATTAACTGCAATTTCTTACGGGTGCGATCATACCAGCACTAATGCACCGGATCCCATCAGAACTCCGCAGTTAAGGGTGCTTGGGCGAGGTTAGTACTAGGATGGGTGACCTCCGCGGAAGTCCTCGTGTTGCACCCCAATTTTTGAGTTTTGTGTTTTGTGTTTTGTGCTTTGTCAACACAAAGCTTTCACTTGTAGGCCGTTGCTGGCTTCTGCACTCTCTCCTGACGCATGGGACTGCGTATCGTTTGTGTGGACGATACGTTTTGGCGAGTGGGGTGGAACACGAGGGACTGGTAGAAGGAAATATTTACTGCAATTGCTTACGGGTGCGATCATACCAGCACTAATGCACCGGATCCCATCAGAACTCCGCTGTGAAGCGTGCTTGGGCGAGAGTAGTACTAGGATGGGTGACCTCCTGGGAAGTCCTCGTGTTGCACCCCACTTTTTGAGTTTTGTGTTTTGTGTTTTGTGCTTTGTTTTTTGTGTTTTGTGTTTTGTGTTTTGTCAACACAAAGCTTTCTCTTGTAGGCCGTTGCTGGTTTCTGCACTCTCTCTTGACGCATGGGACTGCGTATCGTTTGTGTGGGCGATACGTTTTGGCGAGTGGGGTGCAACACGAGGGACTTCAGAAGGTAATATTAACTGCAATTGCTTACGGGTGCGATCATACCCGCACTAATGCACCGGATCCCATCAGAACTCTGCTGTGAAGAGTGCTTGGGCGTGAGTAGTACTAGGATGGGTGACCTCCATGGAAGTCCTCGTGTTGCACCCCACTTTTAGTATTTTATGTTTTGTGTTTTGTGTTTTGTGTTTTGTGTTTTGTGCTTTGTCAACACAAAGCTTTCACTTGTAGGCCGTTGCTGGCTTCCGCACTCTCTCTTGGCGCATGGGACTGCGTATCGTTTGTGTGGGCGATACGTTTTGGCGAGTGGCACGCCGGCGGTCAAGTGGGGGAAGAAGGTGGACTGGTAGAAGGTAATATTAACTGCAATTGCGTACGGGTGCGATCATACCAGCACTAATGCACAGGATCCCATAAGAACTCCGCAGTTAGGCGTGCTTGGGCGAGAGTAGTACTAGGATGGGTGACCTCCTCGTGTTGCACCCCATTTTTTGAGTTTTGTGTTTTGTGTTTTGTGTTTTGTCAACACAATACTTTCACTTGTAGGCCGTTGCAGGCAACCGCAATCTCTCTTGACGCATGGGACTGCGTATCGTTTGTGTGGGCGATACGTTTTGGCGAGTGGCTCACCGGCGGTCATGTGGGGGAAGAAGGTGGACTGGCAGAAGGTAATATTAACTGCAATTTCTTACGGGTGCGATCATACCAGCACTAATGCACCGGATCCCATCAGAACTCCGCCGTTAAGGGTGCTTGGGCGAGGTTAGTACTAGGATGGGTGACCTCCTGGGAAGTCCTCGTGTTGCGCCCCACTTTTTGAGTTTTGTGTTTTGTGTTTTGTGTTTTGTCAACACAAAGCTTTCACTTGTAGGCCGTTGCTGGCTTCTGCACTCTCTCTTGATGCATGGGACTGCGAATCGTTTGTGTGGGCAATAGGTTTAGGCGAGTGGGGTGCAACACGAGGGACTGGTAGATGGTAATATTAACTGCAATTGCTTACGGGTGCGATCATACCAGCACTAATGCACCGGATCCCATCGAAACTCCGCTGTGATGCGTGCTTGGGCGAGAGTAGTACTAGGAAGGGTGACCTCCTGGGAAGTCCTGGTGTTGCACCCCACTTTTTGAGTTGTGTGTTTTGTGTTTTGTGTTTTGTGTTTTGTCAACACAAAGCTTTCACTTGTAGGCCGTTGCTGGCATCCGCACTCTCTCTTGACGCATGGGAATGCGTATCGTTTGAGTGGGCGATACATTTTGGCGAGTGGCGCGCCGGCGGTCATTTGGGGGATGAAGGTGGACTGGTAGAAGGTAATATTAACTGTAATTGCTTACGGGTGCGATCATACCAGCTCTAATGCACCGGATACAATCCGAACCCGATGTTAAGCGTGCTTGGGCGAGAGTTGTACTAGGATGGGTGACCTCCTGGGAAGTCCTCGTGTTGCACCCCACTTTTTGAGTTTTGAGTTTTTTGTTTTGTGTTTATCAACACAAAGCTTTCACATGTAGGCCGTTGCAGGCTTCTGCACTCTCTCTTGACGCATGGGTCTGCGTATCGTTTGTGTGGGCGATACATTTTGGCGAGTGGGGTGCAACACGAGGGACTGGTAGAAGGTAATATTAACTGCAATTGCTTACGGGTGCGATCATACCAGCACAAATGCACCGGATCCCATCAGAACTCCGCAGGTAAGCGTGCTTGGGCGAGAGTAGTACTAGGATGGGTGACCTCCTGGGAAGTCCTCGTGTTGCACCCCACTTTTTGAGTTTTGTGTTTTGTGTTTTGTGTTTTGTGTTTTGTGTTTTGTGTTTTGTGTTTTGTCAACACAAAGCTTTCACTTGTAGGCAGTTGCAGGCTTCTGCACTTTCCCTTGACGCATGGGATTGCGTATCGTTTATGTGGGAGATACGTTTCGGCGAGTGGGGTGCAACACGTGGGACTTGTTGAAGCTAATATTAACAGCAATTGCTTACGGGTGCGATCATACCAGCACTAATGCACCGGATCCCATCAGAACTCCGCAGTTAAGCGTGCTTGGGCGAGAGTAGTACTAGGATGGGTGACCTCCTGGGTAGTCCTCGTGTTGCACCCCACTTTTTGAGTTTTCTGTTTTCTGTTTTGTCAACACAATGCTTTCACTTATTGGCCGTTGCTGGCTTCCCCACTCTCTCTTGACGCATGGGACAACGTATCGCTTGTGTGGGCGATATGTTTTGGCGAGTGGCACGCCGGCGGTCAAGTGGGGGAAGAAGGATGACTGGTAGAAGGTAATATTAACTGCAATTGCTTACGGGTGCGATCATACCAGCACTAATGCACCGGATCCCATCAGAACTCCACAGTGAAGCGTGCTTGGGCGAGAGTAGTACTAGGATGGGTGACCTCGTGGGAAGTCCTCGTGTTGCACCCCACTTTTTGAGTTTTGTGTTTTGTGTTTTGTGTTTTGTCAACACAAAGCTTTCACTTGTAGGCCGTTGCTGGCTACAGCACTCTCTCTTGACGCATGGGACTGCGTAACGTTTGTGTGGTCGATACGATTTGGCGACTGGCACTCCGGCTGTCAAGTAGGGGATGAGGGTGGACTGGTAGAAGGTAATATTAACTGCAATTGCTTACGGGTGCGATCATACCTGCACTAATGCACCGGATCCCATCAGAACTCCACAGTTAAGCGTGCGTGCGCGAGAGTAGTACTAGGAAGGGTGACCTCATGTGAAGTCCTCGTATTGCACCCTACTTTTTGAGTTTTGTATTTTTTGTTTTGTCAACACATAGCTTTCACTTGTAGGCCGTTGCTTGCTTCTCCACTCTCTCTTGGCGCATGGGATTGTGCATCGTTTGTGTGGGCGATACGTTTTGGCGAGTGGCACGCCGGCGGTAAAGTGGGGGAAGAAGGTGGACTGGTAGAAGGTAATATTAACTGCAATTGCTTATGGGTGCGATCATACCAGCACTAATGCACCGGATCCCATCAGATCTCCGCAGTTAACCGTGCCTGGGCGAGAGTAGTACTAGGATGGGTGACTTCCTGGGAAGTCCTCGTGTTGCACCCCACTTTTTGAGTTTTGTGTTTAGTGTTTTGTGTTTTGTGTTTTGTGTTATGTCAACACAAAGCTTTCACTTGTAGGCAGTTGCTGGCTTCTGCACTTTCTCTTGACGCATGGGATTGCGTATCGTTTATGTGGGCGATACGTTTTGGCGAGTGGGGTGCAACACGAGGGACTTGTAGAAGCTAATATTTACTGCAATTGCTTAGGGTGCGATCATACCAACACTAATGCACCGGATCCCATCAGATCTCCGCAGTTAAGTGCGCATGGGCGAGAGTAGTACTAGGATGGGTGACCTCCTGAAAAGTCCTCGTGTTGCACCCCATTTTTTGAGTTTTGTGTTTTGCGTTTATTCAACACAAAACTTTCACTTGCAGGCCGTTGCTGGCTTCCGCACTCTTTTTTGATGCATGGGACTGCGTATCGTTTGTGTGGGCGATACGTTTTGGCGAGTGGCACGCCGGTGGTAAAGTGGGGGAAAAAGGTGGACTGGTAGAAGGTAATATTAACTGCAATTGCTTACGGGTGCGATCATACCAGCACTAATGCACCGGATCCCATCAGAACTCCGCTGTTTAGCGTGCTTGGGCGAGAGTAGTACTAGGATGGGTGACCTCCTGGGTAGTCTTCGTGTTGCACCCCACTTGTTGAGTTTTGTGTTTTTTGTTTTGTCAACACAAAGCTTTCACTTATAGGCCGTTGCTGGCTTCCCCACTCTATCTTGACGCATGGGACTGCGTAGCGCTTGTGTGGGCGTTACGTTTTGGCGAGTGGCACGCCGACGGTAAAGTGGGGGAAGAAGGTGGACTGGTAGAAGGTAATATTAACTGCAATTGCTTTCGGGTGCGATCATAGCAGCACTAATGCACCGGATCCCATCATTACTCCGCAGTTAAGTGTGCTTGGGCGAGAGTAGTACTAGGATGGGTGACCTCCTGGGAAGTCCTCGTGTTGCACCCCACTTTTTAAGTTTTGTGTTTTGTGTTTTGTGTTTTGTCAACACAAAGCTTTCACTTGTAGGCCGATGCTGGCTTCCGCACTCTCTCTTGACGCATGGTACTGCGTATCGTTTGTGTGGGCGATACGTTTTGGCGAGTGGCTCGCCGGCGGTAAAGTGGGGGAAGAAGGTGGACTGGTAGAAGGTAATATTAACTGCAATTCCTTACGGGTGCGATCATACCAGCACTAATGCACCGGATCCCATCAGAACTCCGCAGTTAAGCGTGCTTGGGCATGAGTAGTACTAGGATGGGTGACCTCCTGGGAAGTCCTCGTGTTGCACCCCACTTTTTGAGTTTTGTGTTTTGTCAACACAAAGCTTTCACTTGTAGGCCGTTGCTGGCTTCTGCACTTTCTCCTGACGCATGGGACTGCGTAACGTATGTGTGGGCGATACGTTTTGGCGAGTGGCACGCCGGCGGTAAAGTGGGGGAAGAAGGTGGACTGGTAGAAGGTATTATTAACTGTAATTGCTTACGGGTACGATTATACCAGCACTAATGCACCGGATCCCATCAGAACTCCGCAGTTAAGCGTGCTTGGGCGAGAGTAGTACTAGGATGGGTGACCTCCTGGGAAGTCCTCGTGTTGCACCCCACTTTTTAAGTTTTGTGTTTTGTGTTTTGTGTTTTGTCAACACAAAGCTTTCACTTGTAGGCCGTTGCTGGCTTCTCAACTCTCACATGGCGCATGGGATTGTGCATCGTTTGTGTGGGCGATACGTTTTGGCGAGTGGCACGCCGGCGGTAAAGTGGGGGAAGAAGGTGGACTGGTAGAAGGTAATATTAACTGCAATTGCTTATGGGTGCGATTATAGCAGCACTAATGCACCGGATCCCATCAGATCTCCGCAGTTAAGCGTGCCTGGGCGAGAGTAGTACTAGGATGGGTGACCTCCTGAAAAGTCCTCGTGTTGCACCCCATTTTTTGAGTTTTGTGTTTTGTGTTTTGTCAACACAAAGCTTTCACTTGCAGGCCGTTGCTGGCTTCCGCACTCTTTTTTGATGCATGGGACTGCGTATCGTTTGTGTGGGCGAAACGTTTTGGCGAGTGGCACGCCGGCGGTAAAGTGGGGGAAGAAGGTGGACTAGTAGAAGGTAATATTAACTGCAATTCCTTACGGGTGCGATCATACCAGCACTAATGCACCGGATCCCATCAGAATTCCGCAGTTAAGCGTGCTTGGGCATGAGTAGTACTAGATTGGGTGACCTCCTGGGAAGTCCTCGTGTTGCACCCCACTTTTTGAGTTTTGTGTTTTGTCAACACAAAGCTTTCACTTGTAGGCCGTTGCTGGCTTCTGCACTTTCTCTTGACGCATGGGACTGCGTAACGTTTGTGTGGGCGATACGTTTTGGCGAGTGGCACGCCGGCGGTAAAGTGGGGGAAGAAGGTGGACTGGTAGAAGGTATTATTAACTGTAATTGCTTACGGGTGCGATTATACCAGCACTAATGCACCGGATCCCATTAGAACTCCACAGTTAAGCGTGCTTGGACGAGAGTAGTACTAGGATGGGTGACCTCCTGGGAAGTCCTCGTGTTGCACCCCACTTTTTGAGTTTTGTGTTTTGTCAACACAAAGCTTTCACTTGTAGGCCGTTGCTGGCTTCTCAACTCTCTCTTGGCGCATGGGATTGTGCATCGTTTGTGTGGGCGATACGTTTTGGCGAGTGGCACGCCGGCGGTAAAGTGGGGGAAGAAGGTGGACTGGTAGAAGGTAATATTAACTGCAATTGCTTATGGGTGCGATCATACCAGCACTAATGCACCGGATCCCATCAGATCTCCGCAGTTAAGCGTGCCTGGGCGAGAGTAGTACTAGGATGGGTGACTTCCTGGGAAGTCCTCGTGTTGCACCCCACTTTTTGAGTTTTGTGTTTAGTGTTTTGTGTTTTGTGTTTTGTGTTATGTCAACACAAAGCTTTCACTTGTAGGCAGTTGCAGGCTTCTGCACTTTCTCTTGACGCATGGGATTGCGTATCGTTTATGTGGGCGATACGTTTTGGCGAGTGGGGTGCAACACGAGGGACTTGTAGAAGCTAATATTAACTGCAATTGCTTACGGGTGCGATCATACCAACACTAATGCACCGGATCCCATCAGAACTCCGCAGTTAAGTGCGCTTGGGCGAGAGTAGTACTAGGATGGGTGACCTCCTGAAAAGTCCTCGTGTTGCACCCCATTTTTTGAGTTTTGTGTTTTGTGTTTTGTCAACACAAAGCTTTCACTTGCAGGCCGTTGCTGGCTTCCGCACTCTTTTTTGATGCATGGGACTGCGTACCGTTTGTGTGGGCGATACGTTTTGGCGAGTGGCACGCCGGCGGTAAAGTGGGGGAAGAAGGTGGACTGGTAGAAGGTAATATCAACTGCAATTGCTTACGGGTGCGATCATACCAGCACTAATGCACCGGATCCCATCAGAACTCCGCTGTTTAGCGTGCTTGGGCGAGAGTAGTACTAGGATGGGTGACCTCCTGGGTAGTCTTCGTGTTGCACCCCACTTGTTGAGTTTTGCGTTTTTTGCTTTGTCAACACAAAGTTTTCACTTATAGGCCGTTGCTGGCTTCCCCACTCTATCTTGACGCATGGGACTGCGTAGCGCTTGTGTGGGCGTTACGTTTTGGCGAGTTGCACGCCGACAGTAAAGTGGGGGAAGAAGGTGGACTGGTAGAAGGTAATATTAACTGCAATTGCTTTCGGGTGCGATCATAGCAGCACTAATGCACCGGATCCCATCATTACTCCGCAGTTAAGTGTGCTTGGGCGAGAGTAGTACTAGGATGGGTGACCTCCTGGGAAGTCCTCGTGTTGCACCCCACTTTTTAAGTTTTGTGTTTTGTGTTTTGTGTTTTGTCAACACAAAGCATTCACTTGTAGGCCGTTGCCGGCTTCCGCACTCTCTCTTGACGCATGGTACTGCGTATCGTTTGTGTGGGCGATACGTTTTGGCGAGTGGCTCGCCGGCGGTAAAGTGGGGGAAGAAGGTGGACTGGTAGAAGGTAATATTAACTGCAATTCCTTACGGGTGCGATCATACCAGCACTAATGCACCGGATCCCATCAGAATTCCGCAGTTAAGCGTGCTTGGGCATGAGTAGTACTAGGATGGGTGACCTCCTGGGAAGTCCTCGTGTTGCACCCCACTTTTTGAGTTTTGTGTTTTGTCAACACAAAGCTTTCACTTGTAGGCCGTTGCAGGCTTCTGCACTTTCTCTTGACGCATGGGACTGCGTAACGTTTGTGTGGGCGATACGTTTTGGCGAGTGGCTCGCCGGCGGTAAAGTAGGGGAAGAAGGTGGACTGGTAGAAGGTATTATTAACTGTAATTGCTTACGGGTGCGATTATACCTGCACTAATGCACCGGATCCCATCAGAACTCCACAGTTAAGCGTGCTTGGACGAGAGTATTACTAGGATGGGTGACCTCCAGGGAAGTCCTCGTGTTGCACCCCACTTTTTGAGTTTTGTGTTTTGTGTTTTGTGTTTTGTCAACACAAAGCTTTCACTTGTAGGCCGTTGCTGGCTTCCGCACTTTCTCTTGACGCATGGGACTGCGTAACGTTTGTGTGGGCGATACGTTTTTGCGATGTCACGCCGGCGGTAAAGTAGGGAAAGAAGGTGGACTGGTGAAGGTATTATTTAACCTGTAATGCTCGGGTGGCGTTATACCGCACTAAGCACCTATCCCATCAGAAATCCACGTTAACGTTGCTTGGGCGATAGCTAGTACTAGGATGGGTTACCTCCTGTGAATGTCCTCGTGTTTGCACCCCACTTTTGAGTTTTGTGTTTTGTGTTTTGTGTTTTTGTAACCACAAAGCTTTCACTTGAGTCGTTGCCTGGCATCACGCCTCTCTTTTGGCGCATGGGACTGCGTATCGTTTTGTGGGGCGATACGTTTTGGCGCGTGGCACGCCGCGGTCAAGTGGGGTAAGAAAGGAGGACTGGTAGAAGCGGTAATATTAACTGCAATTGCTTACGGTGCGATCAAACCATCACTATGCACCGGAAATCCATCAGACTCCACAGTTAAGCGTGCTTGGGCAAGAGTAGTACTAGGATGGTGACCTCCTGTGAAGTCCTCGTGTGCAACCCCACTTTATTTTGAGTTTTGTGTTTGTGTTTTGTGTTTTGTCCCCAACAAAACTTTCATCTTGAGGCCGTTGTGGCTCTCCACCCTCTCTTGACGCATGGGACTGCGTATTCGTTGTGGGGCGATCGTTGGTTTGGCGAGTGGGGTGCAACTCGAGGGCATGGTAGATGGTATATCAACTGCCATTGCTTACGTGTGCGCTCATACCAGCACTAATGCCCCGCCCCTCAGAACTCCGCAGTTATGCTTTTGGCCCCCCTGTGGCGAGAGTAAGTAACAAGGATGGTTGACCTCCTGGGAAGTCCTCGTTTGCACTCCCAATTCTGATGGTGTTTTTTTTGTTTTAAGGTATTGTCCAACCAAAGCTTTTCCTTTATAGGCCGGTTGCTGCTTCCGCACTTCTCCATTGACGCATGGGAACTGCGCATCGTTTGTGTGCGCTGACACAACATTTCACTTGTAGGCCGTTGCTGGCTTCTCCACCCCTCTTGACGCATGGGACCTGCGTATCGTTTGGTGGGCGATACTTTTTTGGCGAGTGGGTTGGCAACACGAGGAATGGTAGATGTAATATTACTGCAATTGCTTACTGGTGCGCTTCATACCAGCACTACTGCACCGGACCCCATCGAACTCCGCAGTTATGCGTGCTTGGGCGAGAGTACAAACAAGTTTTAGACTAGGATGGTTGACCTCCTGGGAGTCCTCGTGTTGCACCCCACTTTTTGAGTGTTTTTGTTTTATGTATTGGGTCAACACAAGCTTTCCACTTATGGCGAAGGCGTGGCTGCTTCCGCACTCCATTGCGCAATGGGACTGCGCATCGTTTGTGTGCGGCTATACTTTGTTGGCGAGTGGCACTCCGGCGCAAGTGGGGAATAATCTGTACTATTAGAAGGTATAATTAACTGCAATTGCTTCCGGGTGCATCATACCAGCACTATTCACCGGTCCCATCAAACGTCCGCAGTTACGTGTTTGGGCGAAGAGGGTAGTACTAGGATGTTTGACCTCCTGGGAGGTCCGCCGTGTTTGCAACCCCACTTTGATTTTTTGGTGTTTTGTGTTTTGCACACAAAAGCTAGCACTTGTGGCCGTTGGTTGGGTTCGCACTCTCTCCTTGACGCATGGGACTTGCGCATGCTGTTTTCGTTGGTGGGCATACTTTTTTGCAGTGGCAAACTCCGGCGGTCAGTGGCGGAAGAAGGGGGACTGTTAGAAGGAGATTTAACTGAGTTGCTTACGGGGTGCGCTCATACCAGCCCTAATCACCGGATCCCCATCAGAACTCCCCCCCCCCCAAAAACACAACCCCCCCCCCCCCCCCCTCATCAGTTAGCGTGCTTGGGCGAGAGTAGTACTAGGATGTGGTGACCTCCTGGAAGTCCTCGTGTTGCACCCCACTTTTTCGTTTTGTGTTTGTTTTTGTCAACACAAGCTATTACTTGTCAGGCCGTTGCGGGCCTTCGCACTCTCTCATGACGCCATGGGACTGCGTTATGGGTTTGTGTGGGCATACTTTTTTGCGAGTGGCACGCGGCGGTCAAGTGGCGGCGAAGTGACTGGTAGAAGAAATATTTACGCAATTGCTTCTGGTGCGATCATACCAGCACTAAGGGACCGAGCCCATCCGAACTCCGCAGTTACGTGCTTCGGCGAGCGAGTACTAGGATCGTACCTCCTTGTAAGTCCTCGTTTGCAACACCACTTTTTAAGTT
>JACGCM010002750.1:0-72870 GCA_014058105.1 Kingdonia uniflora
TCATTTTCATGAGTAAATACCGCACATTGGGTCGTTTATGTATAAATAAGTGGGCACATTTGAGTCATTGTGGGATCAATTACAGATATTTATGGACTCTACGATAGTCACAGAACCTATTTATAGAGTTTGACATGGAATTTCCATTTTACGGATTATTTGTGCAATAGTTTTGTTGCCTATAATAGAGACTAATTGCCCCATTTTTATGTGTAAATACAGCACATTGGGTAGTTTGCGGGGTCAATAACAGATATTTTCTGACTCCACTATATTCACGGAGCCTATAGATGGAGTTTGATATGGATTTTTATTTTAGGGATTTTTTAGCAATAGTTATAGAGCCTAAAATGAGACAAAATTGATCATTTTCATGAGTAAATACCGCACATTTGGGTCGTTTATGGGATAAATAAGTGGGCACATTTGAGTCATTTGTGGATCAATTACAGATATTTATGGACTCTACGATAGTCACAGAACCTATTTATAGAGTTTGACATGGAATTTCCATTTTACGGATTATTTTGTGCAATAGTTTTGTTGCCTATAATATGAGACTAAATTGCCCATTTTATGTGTAAATACAAGCACATTTGGGTAGTTTGCGGGGTCAATACAGATATTTCTGACTCCACTATATTCACGGAGCCTATAGATGGAGTTTGATATGGAATTTTATTTTAGGGTGATTTTTTAGCAATATTATAGAGCCTATAAAATGAGACAAATTGATCATTTTCATGAGTAAATACCAGCACATTTGGGTCGTTTAGGGATAAATAAGTGGGCACATTGAGTCATTTGTGGGATCAATTACAGATATTATGGACTCTACGATAGTCACAGAACCTATTTATAGAGTTGTGACATGGAATTTCCATTTTACGGATTTTTTGTGCAATAGTTTTGTGTTGCCTATAATATGAGACTAAATTGCCCATTTTTATGTGTAAATACAAGCACATTTGGGTAGTTTGCGGGTCAATAACAGATTTTTCTGACTCCACTATATTCACGGAGCCTATAGATGGAGTTGATATGAATTTTTATTTTAGGATTTTTTTAGCAATAGTTATAGAGCCATAAAATGAGACAAAATTGATCATTTTCATGAGTAAATACCAGCACATTTGGGTCGTTTATGGGATAATAAGTGGGCACATTTGAGTCATTTGTGGGATCAATTACAGATATTTATGGACTCTACGATAGTCACAGAACCTATTTATAGAGTTTGACATGGAATTTCCATTTTACGGATTATTTGTGCAATAGTTTTGTTGCCTATAATATGAGACTAAATTGCCTATTTTATGTGTAAATACAGCACATTTGGGTAGTTTGCGGGGTCAATAACAGATATTTTCTGACTCCACTATATTCACGGAGCCTATAGATGGATTTTGATATGGAATTTTATTTTAGGGATTTTTTTAGCAATAGTTATAGAGCCTATAAAATGAGACAAAATTGATCATTTTCATGAGTAAATACCAGCACATTTGGGTCGTTTATGGGATAAATAAGTGGGCACATTTGAGTCATTTGTGGGATCAATTACAGATATTTTATGGACTCTACGATAGTCACAGAACCTATTTATAGAGTTTGACATGGAATTTCCATTTTACGGATTATTTGTGCAATAGTTTTGTTGCCTATAATATGAGACTAAATTGCCCATTTTTATGTGTAAACAAGCACATTTGGGTAGTTTGCGGGGTCAATAACAGATATTTTCTGACTCCACTATATTCACGGAGCCTATAGATGGAGTTTGATATGGAATTTTTATTTTAGGGATTTTTTTAGCAATAGTTATAGAGCCTATAAAATGAGACAAAATTGATCATTTTCATGAGTAAATACCAGCACATTTGGGTCGTTTATGGATAAATAAGTGGGCACATTTGAGTCATTTGTGGGATCAATTACAGATATTTATGGACTCTACGATAGTCACAGAACCTATTCATAGAGTTTGACATGGAATTTCCATTTTACGGATTTTTTGAGCAATAGTTTTGTTGCCTATAATATGAGACTAAATTGCCCATTTTTATGTGTAAATACAAGCACATTTGGGTAGTTTGCGGGGTCAATAACAGATATTTTTTGACTCCACTATATTCACGGAGCCTATAGATGGAGTTTGATATGGAATTTTTATTTTAGGGATTTTTTAGCAATAGTTATAGAGCCTATAAAATGAGGCAAAATTGATCATTTTCATGAGTAAATACAAGCACATTTGGGTCGTTTATGGGATAAATAAGTGAGCACATTTGAGGCATTTGGGGGATCAATTAGAGATATTTATGGACTCTACGATAGTCACAGAACCTATTCATAGAGTTTGACATGGAATTTCCATTTTACGGATTTTTGTGCAATAGTTTTGTTGCCTATAATATGAGACTAAATTGCCAATTTTTATGTGTAATACAAGCACATTTGGGTAGTTTGCGGGGTCAATAACAGATATTTCTGACTCCACTATATTCACGGAGCCTATAGATGGAGTTTGATATGGAATTTATATTTTAGGGATTTTTTTAGCAATAGTTATAGAGCCTATAAAATGAGACAAAATTGATCATTTTCATGAGTAAATACCTGCACATTTGGGTCGTTTATGGGATAAATAAGTGGGCACATTTGAGTCATTTGTGGATCAATTACAGATATTTATGGACTCTACGATAGTCACAGAACCTATTTATAGTTTGACATGGAATTTCCATTTTACCGGATTTTTGTGCAATATTTTGTTGCCATAATATGAGACTAAATTGCCCATTTTTATGTGTAAATACAAGCACATTTGGTAGTTTTTGCGGGTCAATAACAGATATTTTCTGACTCCACTATATTCACGGAGCCTATAGATGGAGTTTGATATGGAATTTTTATTTAGGGATTTTTTAGCAATAGTTATAGAGCCTATAAAATGAGACAAAATTGATCATTTTCATGAGTAAATACCAGCACATTTGGGTCTTTATGGGATAAATAAGTGGGCACATTTGAGTCATTTGTGGGATCAATTACAGATATTTATGGACTCTACGATAGTCACAGAACCTATTTATAGAGTTTGACATGGAATTTCCATTTTACGGATTATTTGTGCAATAGTTTTGTTGCCTATAATATGAGACTAATTGCCCATTTTTATGTGTAAATACAAGCACATTTGGGTAGTTTGCGGGGTCAATAACAGATATTTTCTGACTCCACTATATTCACTGGGCCTATAGATGGAGTTTGATATAGAATTTAAATTTGAAAGATTTTTTTAGCAATAGTTTTGGAGCCTATAATATGAGACAAAATTGATCATATTCATGAGTAAATAGAAGCACATTTGCGTCGTTTAAGGGATAAATAAGTGTGCACATTTAAGTCATTTATGGGATCAATTATTGATATTTATAGACTCTACGATTGTCACAGAACCTACTCATAGAGTTTGACATGGAATTTTTATTTTACAGATATTTTGAGCAATAGTTTTGTTGCCTATTATATGAGACTAAATTGCCCATTTCCATGTGTAAATACAAGCACATTTGGGCAGTTTGTGGGGTCAATAACATATATTTTTAAACTCCACTATATTCACAGAGCCTATAGATGGAGTTTGATATGGATTTTATTTTAGGGATTTTTTTAGCATAGTTATTAGCCTATAAAATGAACAACAATTGATCATTTTCATGAGTAAATACAAGCACATTTGGGTCGTTTAAGGGATAAATAAGTGAGCACATTTGAGTCATTTGTGGGATCAATTAGAGATATTTATGGACTCTACGATAGTCACAGAACCTATTTATAGAGTTTGATATGGAATTTCCATTTTACGGATTTTTTGTGCAATAGTTTTGTTGCCTATAATATGAGACTAAATTGCCCATTTTTATGTGTAAATACAAGCACATTTGGGTAGTTTGTGGGGTCAATAACTGATATTTTTGGACTCCATTATATTCACGGAGCCTATAGATGGAGTTTGATATGGAATTTATATTTTAGGGATTTTTTTAGCAATAGTTTTAGAGCAAATAAATTGAGACAAAATTGATCATTTTCATGAGTAAATACAAGCACATTTGGGTCGTTTAGGGATAAATAAGTGAGCACATTTGAGTCATTTGTGGGATCAATTACAGATATTTATGGACTCTACTACGATAGTCACAGAACCTATTTATAGAGTTTGACATGGAATTTCCATTTTACGGATTATTTGTGCAATAGTTTTGTTGCCTATAATATGAGACTAAATTGCCCATTTTATGTGTAAATACAAGCACATTTGGGTAGTTTGCGGGGTCAATAACAGATATTTTCTGACTCCACTATATTCACGGAGCCTATAGAGAGTTTGATATGGAATTTTTATTTTAGGGATTTTTTTAGCAATAGTTATAGAGCCTATAAATGAGACAAAATTGATCATTTTCATGAGTAAATACCAGCACATTTGGGTCGTTTATGGGATAAATAAGTGGGCACATTTGAGTCATTTGTGGGATCAATTACAGATATTTATGGACTCTACGATAGTCACAGAACCTATTTTATAGAGTTTGACATGGAATTTCCATTTTACGGATTATTTGTGCAATAGTTTTGTTGCCTATAATATGAGACTAAATTGCCCATTTTTATGTGTAAATACAAGCACATTTGGTAGTTTGCGGGGTCAATAACAGATATTTCTGACTCCACTATATTCACGGAGCCTATAGATGGAGTTTGATATGGAATTTTTATTTTAGGGATTTTTTTTAGCAATAGTTATAGAGCCTATAAATGAGACAAAATTGATCATTTTCATGAGTAAATACCAGCACATTTGGGTCGTTTATGGGATAAATAAGGGGCACATTTGAGTCATTTGTGGGATCAATTAGAGATATTTATGGACTCTACGATAGTCACAGAACCTATTCATAGAGTTTGATATGGAATTTCCATTTTACGGATTTTTTGAGCAATAGTTTTGTTGCATATAATATGAGACTAAATTGCCCATTTTTATGAGTAAATACAAGCACATTTGGGTAGTTTGTGGGGTCAATAACTGATATTTTTGGACTCCACTAGATTCACGGAGCCTATAGATGGAGTTTGATATGGAATTTTTATTTTAGAGATTTTTTTAGCAATAGTTATAGAGCCAATAAAATAAGACAAAATTGATCATTTTCATGAGTAAATACCAGCACATTTGGGTCGTTTATGGGATAAATAATTGAGCACATTTGAGGCATTTGCGGGATCAATTAGAGATATTTATGGACTCTACGATAGTCACAGAACCTATTTATAGAGTTTGACATGGAATTTCCATTTTACGGATTATTTGTGCAATAGTTTTGTGTGCCTATATATGAGACTAAATTGCCCATTTTTATGTGTAAATACAAGCACATTTGGGTAGTTTGCGGGGTCATAACAGATATTTTCTGACTCCACTATATTCACGGAGCCTATAGATGGAGTTTGATATGGAATTTTTATTTTAGGGATTTTTTTAGCAATAGTTTATAGAGCCTATAAAATTGATTGATTTTCATGAGTAAATACCAGCACATTTGGGTCGTTTATGGGATAAATAAGTGGGCACATTTGAGTCATTTGTGGGATCAATTAAAGATTTTTATGGACTCTACGATAGTCACAGAACCTATTCATAGAGTTTGATATGGAATTTTCATTTTACGGATTTTTTGAGCAATAATTTTGTTGCCTATAATATGAGACTAAATTACAATTTTTTATGTGTAAATAAAAGCACATTTGGGTATTTTGTGGGGTCAATAACAGATATTTTTGGACTGCACTTTATTCAAGGAGCCTATAGATGAAGTTTGAAATGGAGTTTTAATTTTAGGGATTTTTTTAGCAATAGTTATAGAGCCTATAAAATTGATCATTTTCATGAGTAAATACCAGCACATTTGGGCCGTTTTAGGGATAAATAAGTGAGCACATTAGAGTCATTTGTGGGATCAATTAGAGATATTTATGGCCTCTACGATAGTCACAGAACCTATTCATAGAGTTTGATATGGAATTTCCATTTTACGGATTTTTTGAGCAATAGTTTTGTTGCCTATAATATGAGACTAAATTGCCCATTTTTATGTGTAAATACAAGCACATTTGGGTATTTTGGCGGGTCAATAACAGATATTTTTGTACTCCACTATATTCACGGAGCCTATAGATGGAGTTTGATATGGAATTTTAATTTTAGGGATTTTTTTAGCAATAGTTATAGGGCCTATAAAATGAGACAAAATTGATCATTTTCATGAGTAAATACTAGCACATTTGGGTCGTTTAAGGGATAAATAAGTGAGCACATTTGAGTCATTTGTGGGATCAATTACAGATATTTATGGACTCTACGATAGTCACAGAACCTATTCATAGAGTTTGACATGGAATTTCCATTTTACGGATTTTTTGTGCAATAGTTTTGTTGCCTATAATATGAGACTAAATTGCCCATTTTTATGTGTAAATACAAGCACATTTGGGTAGTTTGCGGGGTCAATAACAGATATTTTTTGACTCCACTATATTCACGGAGCCTATAGATGGAGTTTGATATGGAATTTTTATTTTAGGGATTTTTTTAGCAATAGTTATAGAGCCTATAAAATGAGACAAAATTGATCATTTTCATGAGTAAATACAAGCACATTTGGGTCGTTTATGGGATAAATAAGTGGGCACATTTGAGTCATTTGTGGGATCAATTAGAGATATTTATGGACTCTACGATAGTCACAGAACCTATTCATAGAGTTTGACATGGAATTTCCATTTTACGGATTTTTTGTGCAATAGTTTTGTTGCCTATAATATGAGACTAAATTGCCCATTTTTATGTGTAAATACAAGCACATTTGGGTAGTTTGCGGGGTCAATAACAGATATTTTTTGACTCCACTATATTCACGGAGCCTATAGATGGAGTTTGATATGGAATTTTTATTTTAGGGATTTTTTTAGCAATAGTTATAGAGCCTATAAAATGAGACAAAATTGATCATTTTCATGAGTAAATACCAGCACATTTGGGTCGTTTATGGGATAAATAAGTGAGCACATTTGAGTCATTTGTGGGATCAATTACAGATATTTATGGACTCTACGATAGTCACAGAACCTATTCATAGAGTTTGACATGGAATTTCCATTTTACGGATTTTTTGTGCAATAGTTTTGTTGCCTATAATATGAGACTAAATTGCCCATTTTTATGTGTAAATACAAGCACATTTGGGTAGTTTGCGGGGTCAATAACAGATATTTTTGGACTCCACTATATTCACGGAGCCTATAGATGGAGTTTGATATGGAATTTATATTTTAGGGATTTTTTTAGCAATAGTTATAGAGCCTATAAAATGAGACAAAATTGATCATTTTCATGAGTAAATACAAGCACATTTGGGTCGTTTAAGGGATAAATAAGTGAGCACATTTGAGTCATTTGTGGGATCAATTAGAGATATTTATGGACTCTACGATAGTCACAGAACCTATTCATAGAGTTTGACATGGAATTTCCATTTTACGGATTTTTTGTGCAATAGTTTTGTTGCCTATAATATGAGACTAAATTGCCCATTTCCATGTATAAATACAAGCACATTTGGGTAGTTTGTGGGGTCAATAACAGATATTTTGTGACTCCACTATATTCACGGAGCCTATAGATGGAGTTTGATATGGAATTTTAATTTTAGGGATTTTTTTAGCAATAGTTATAGAGCCTATAAAATGAGACAAAATTGATCATTTTCATGAGTAAATACCAGCACATTTGGGTCGTTTATGGGATAAATAAGTGGGCACATTTGAGTCATTTGTGGGATCAATTACAGATATTTATGGACTCTACGATAGTCACAGAACCTATTCATAGAGTTTGACATGGAATTTCCATTTTACGGATTTTTTGTGCAATAGTTTTGTTGCCTATAATATGAGACTAAATTGCCCATTTTTATGTGTAAATACAAGCACATTTGGGTAGTTTGCGGGGTCAATAACAGATATTTTTTGACTCCACTATATTCACGGAGCCTATAGATGGAGTTTGATATGGAATTTTTATTTTAGGGATTTTTTTAGCAATAGTTATAGAGCCTATAAAATGAGACAAAATTGATCATTTTCATGAGTAAATACAAGCACATTTGGGTCGTTTATGGGATAAATAAGTGAGCACATTTGAGTCATTTGTGGGATCAATTAGAGATATTTATGGACTCTACGATAGTCACAGAACCTATTCATAGAGTTTGATATGGAATTTCCATTTTACGGATTTTTTGTGCAATAGTTTTGTTGCCTATAATATGAGACTAAATTGCCCATTTTTATGTGTAAATACAAGCACATTTGGGTAGTTTGCGGGGTCAATAACAGATATTTTTGGACTCCACTATATTCACGGAGCCTAAAGATGGAGTTTGATATGGAATTTTAATTTTACGGATTTTTTTAGCAATCGTTATAGAGCCTATAAAATGAGACAAAATTGATCATTTTAATGAGTAAATAAAAACACATTTGGGACGTTTAAGGGATAATAAGTGAGCACATTTGAGTCATTTGTGGGATCAATTAGAGATATTCATGGACTCTACGATAGTCACAGAACCTATTCATAGAGTTTGACATGGAATTTCGATTTTATGGATTTTTTGTGCAATAGTTTTGTTGCCTATAATATGAGACTAAATTGCCCATTTTTATGTGTAAATACAAGCACATTTGGGTATTTTGTGGGGTCAATAACAGATATTTTTGGACTCCACTATATTCACGGAGCCTATAGATGGAGTTTGATATGGAGTTTTAATTTTAGGGATTTTTTTGGCAATAGTTATAGAGCCTATAAAATGAGACAAAATTGATCATTTTCATGAGTAAATACCAGCACATTTGGGCCGTTTTTGGGATAAATAAGTGAGCACATTTGAGTCATTTGTGGGATCAATTTGAGATATTTATGGACTCTACGATAGTCACAGAACCTATTCATAGAGTTTGACATAGAATTTCCATTTTACGGATTTTTTGAGCAATAGTTTTGTTGCCTATAATATGAGACTAAATTGCCCATTTTTATGTGTAAATACAAGCACATTTGAGTAGTTTGTGGGGTCAATAACAGATATTTTGGGACTCCACTATATTCACGGAGCCTATAGATGGAGTTTGATATGGAATTTTAATTTTAGGGATTTTTTTAGCAATAGTTATAGAGCCTATAAAATGAGACAAAATTGATCATTTTCATGAGTAAATACCAGCACATTTGGGTCGTTTATGGGATAAATAAGTGAGCACATTTGAGTCATTTGTCTGATCAATTAGAGATATTTTTGGACTCTACGATTGTCACAGAACCTATTCATAGAGTTTGACATGGAATTTCCATTTTACGGATTTTTTGTGCAATAGTTTTGTTGCCTATAATATGAGACTAAATTGCCCATTTTTATGTGTAAATACAAGCACATTTGGGTAGTTTGCGGGGTCAATAACAGATATTTTTTGACTCCACTATATTCACGGAGCCTATAGATGGAGTTTCATAAGGAATTTTTATTTTAGGGATTTTTTTAGCAATAGTTATAGAGCCTATAAAATGAGACAAAATTGATCATTTTCATGAGTAAATACCAGCACATTTGGGTCGTTTATGGGATAAATAAGTGAGCACATTTGAGTCATTTGTGGGATCAATTAGAGATATTTATGGACTCTACGATAGTCACAGAACCTATTCAAAGAATTTGATATGGAATTTCAATTTTACGGATTTTTTGAGAAATAGTTTTGTTGCCTATTATATGAGACTAAATTGCCTATTTTTATGTGTAAATACAAGCACATTTGGGTAGTTTGTGGGGTCAATAACAGATATTTTCGCACTTCACTATATTCAAGGAGCCTATAGATTGAGTTTGATATGGAATTTTAGTTTTAGGGATTTTTTTAGCAATAGTTATGTAGCCTATAAAATGTGACAAAATTGATCATTTTCATGAGTAAATACCAGCACATTTGGGTCGTTTATGGGATAAATAAGTGAGCACATTTGAGTTATTTGTGGGATCAATTAGAGATATTTATGGACTCTACGATAGTCACAGAACCTATTCATAGAGTTTGACATGGAATTTCCATTTTACGGATTTTTTGAGCAATAGTTTTGTTGCCTATAATATGAGACTAAATTGCCCATTTTTATGTGTAAATACAAGCACATTTGGGTAGTTTGTGGGGTCAATAACAGATATTTTCTGACTCCACTATATTCACGGAGCCTATAGATGGAGTTTGATATGGAATTTTATTTATAGGGATTTTTTTAGCAATAGTTATAAAGCCTATAAAATGAGACAAAATTGATCATTTTCATGAGTAAATACAAGCACATTTGGGTCGTTTAAGGGATAAATAAGTGAGCACATTTGAGTCATTTGTGGGATCAATTACAGATATTTATGGACTCTACGATAGTCACAGAACCTATTCATAGAGTTTGACATAGAATTTCCATTTTACGGATTTTTTGAGCAATAGTTTTGTTGCCTATAATATGAGACTAAATTGCCCATTTTTATGTGTAAATACAAGCACATTTGGGTAGTTTGCGGGGTCAATAACAGATATTTTTTGACTCCACTATATTCACGGAGCCTATAGATGGAGTTTGATATGGAATTTTAATTTTAGGGATTTTTTTAGCAATAGTTATAGAGCCTATAAAATGAGACAAAATTGATCATTTTCATGAGTAAATACAAGCACATTTGGGTCGTTTATGGGATAAATAAGTGGGCACATTTGAGTCATTTGTGGGATCAATTAGAGATATTTATGGACTCTACGATAGTCACAGAACCTATTCATAGAGTTTGACATGGAATTTCCATTTTACGGATTTTTTGTGCAATAGTTTTGTTGCCTATAATATGAGACTAAATTGCCCATTTTTATGTGTAAATACAAGCACATTTGGGTAGTTTGCGGGGTCAATAACAGATATTTTCTGACTCCACTATATTCACGGAGCCTATAGATGGAGTTTGATATGGAATTTTTATTTTAGGGATTTTTTTAGCAATAGTTATAGAGCCTATAAAATGAGACAAAATTGATCATTTTCATGAGTAAATACCAGCACATTTGGGTCGTTTATGGGATAAATAAGTGAGCACATTTGAGTCATTTGTGGGATCAATTAGAGATATTTATGGACTCTACGATAGTCACAGAACCTATTCATAGAGTTTGACATGGAATTTCCATTTTACGGATTTTTTGTGCAATAGTTTTGTTGCCTATAATATGAGACTAAATTGCCCATTTTTATGTGTAAATACAAGCACATTTGGGTAGTTTGCGGGGTCAATAACAGATATTTTTTGACTCCACTATATTCACGGAGCCTATAGATGGAGTTTGATATGGAATTTTATTTTAGGGATTTTTTTAGCAATAGTTATAGAGCCTATAAAATGAGACAAAATTGATCATTTTCATGAGTAAATACAAGCACATTTGGGTCGTTTAAGGGATAAAAAAGTGAGCACATTTGAGTCATTTGTGGGATCAATTAGGGATATTTATGGACTCTACGATAGTCACAGAACCTATTCATAGAGTTTGACATTGAATTTCCATTTTACGGATTTTTTGGGCAATAGTTTTGTTGCCTATAATATGAGACTAAATTGCCCATTTTTATGTGTAAATACAAGCACATTTGGGTAGTTTGTGGGGTCAATAACAGATATTTTCTGACTCCACTATATTCACGGAGCCTATAGATGGAGTTTGATATGGAATTTTATTTTAGGGATTTTTTTAGCAATAGTTATAGAGCCTATAAAATGAGACAAAATTGATCATTTTCATGAGTAAATACAAGCACATTTGGGTCGTTTAAGGGATAAATAAGTGGGCACATTTGAGTCATTTGTGGGATCAATTAGAGATATTTATGGACTCTACGATAGTCACAGAACCTATTCATAGAGTTTGACATGGAATTTCCATTTTACGGATTTTTTGAGCAATAGTTTTGTTGCCTATAATATGAGACTAAATTGCCCATTTTTATGTGTAAATACAAGCACATTTGGGTAGTTTGCGGGGTCAATAACAGATATTTTCTGACTCCACTATATTCACGGAGCCTATAGATGGAGTTTGATATGGAATTTAAATTTTAGCGATTTTTTTAGCAATAGTTATAGAGCCTATAAAATGAGACAAAATTGATCATTTTCATGAGTAAATACCAGCACATTTGGGTCGTTTGTGGGATAAATAAGTGGGCACATTTGAGTCATTTGTGGGATCAATTACAGATATTTATGGACTCTACGATAGTCACAGAACCTATTCATAGAGTTTGACATGGAATTTCCATTTTACGGATTATTTGTGCAATAGTTTTGTTGCCTATAATATGAGACTAAATTGCCCATTTTTATGTGTAAATACAAGCACATTTGGGTAGTTTGCGGGGTCAATAACAGATATTTTTTGACTCCACTATATTCACGGAGCCTATAGATGGAGTTTGATATGGAATTTTTATTTTAGGGATTTTTTTAGCAATAGTTATAGAGCCTATAAAATGAGACAAAATTGATCATTTTCATGAGTAAATACCAGCACATTTGGGTCGTTTAAGGGATAAATAAGTGAGCACATTTGAGTCATTTGTGGGATCAATTAGAGATATTTATGGACTCTACGATAGTCACAGAACCTATTCATAGAGTTTGACATGGAATTTCCATTTTACGGATTTTTTGTGCAATAGTTTTGTTGCCTATAATATGAGACTAAATTGCCCATTTTTATGTGTAAATACAAGCACATTTGGGTAGTTTGCGGGGTCAATAACAGATATTTTTGGACTCCACTATATTCACGGAGCCTATAGATGGAGTTTGATATGGAATTTAAATTTTAGGGATTTTTTTAGCAATAGTTATAGAGCCTATAAAATGAGACAAAATTGATCATTTTCATGAGTAAATACAAGCACATTTGGGTCGTTTAAGGGATAAATAAGTGAGCACATTTGAGTCATTTGTGGGATCAATTTGAGATATTTATGGACTCTACGATAGTCACAGAACCTATTTATAGAGTTTGACATGGAATTTCCATTTTACGGATTTTTTGAGCAATAGTTTTGTTGCCTATAATATGAGACTAAATTGCCCATTTTTATGTGTAAATACAAGCACATTTGGGTAGTTTGTGGGGTCAATAACAGATATTTTTGGACTCCACTATATTCACGGAGCCTATAGATGGAGTTTGATATGGAATTTTTATTTTAGGGATTTTTTTAGCAATAGTTATAGAGCCTATAAAATGAGACAAAATTGATCATTTTCATGAGTAAATACAAGCACATTTGGGTCGTTTATGGGATAAATAAGTGGGCACATTTGAGTCATTTGTGGGATCAATTAGAGATATTTATGGACTCTACGATAGTCACAGAACCTATTCATAGAGTTTGACATGGAATTTCCATTTTACGGATTATTTGTGCAATAGTTTTGTTGCCTATAATATGAGACTAAATTGCCCATTTTTATGTGTAAATACAAGCACATTTGGGTAGTTTGCGGGGTCAATAACAGATATTTTCTGACTCCACTATATTCACGGAGCCTATAGATGGAGTTTGATATGGAATTTTATTTTAGGGATTTTTTTAGCAATAGTTATAGAGCCTATAAAATGAGACAAAATTGATCATTTTCATGAGTAAATACAAGCACATTTGGGTCGTTTATGGGATAAATAAGTGGGCACATTTGAGTCATTTGTGGGATCAATTAGAGATATTTATGGACTCTACGATAGTCACAGAACCTATTCATAGAGTTTGACATGGAATTTCCATTTTACGGATTTTTTGAGCAATAGTTTTGTTGCCTATAATATGAGACTAAATTGCCCATTTTTATGTGTAAATACAAGCACATTTGGGTAGTTTGCGGGGTCAATAACAGATATTTTTGGACTCCACTATATTCACGGAGCCTATAGATGGAGTTTGATATGGAATTTTTATTTTAGGGATTTTTTTAGCAATAGTTATAGAGCCTATAAAATGAGACAAAATTGATCATTTTCATGAGTAAATACAAGCACATTTGGGTCGTTTATGGGATAAATAAGTGGGCACATTTGAGTCATTTGTGGGATCAATTTGAGATATTTATGGACTCTACGATAGTCACAGAACCTATTCATAGAGTTTGACATGGAATTTCCATTTTACGGATTTTTTGAGCAATAGTTTTGTTGCCTATAATATGAGACTAAATTGCCCATTTTTATGTGTAAATACAAGCACATTTGGGTATTTTGCGGGGTCAATAACAGATATTTTGGGACTCCACTATATTCACGGAGCCTATAGATGGAGTTTGATATGGAGTTTTAATTTTAGGGATTTTTTTAGCAATAGTTATAGAGCCTATAAAATGAGACAAAATTGATCATTTTCATGAGTAAATACCAGCACATTTGGGCCGTTTTTGGGATAAATAAGTGAGCACATTTGAGTCATTTGTGGGATCAATTAGAGATATTTATGGACTCTACGATAGTCACAGAACCTATTCATAGAGTTTGATATGGAATTTCCATTTTACGGATTTTTTGTGCAATAGTTTTGTTGCCTATAATATGAGACTAAATTGCCCATTTTTATGTGTAAATACAAGCACATTTGGGTAGTTTGCGGGGTCAATAACAGATATTTTTTGACTCCACTATATTCACGGAGCCTATAGATGGAGTTTGATATGGAATTTTTATTTTAGGGATTTTTTTAGCAATAGTTATAGAGCCTATAAAATGAGACAAAATTGATCATTTTCATGAGTAAATACAAGCACATTTGGGTCGTTTATGGGATAAATAAGTGGGCACATTTGAGTCATTTGTGGGATCAATTAGAGATATTTATGGACTCTACGATAGTCACAGAACCTATTCATAGAGTTTGACATGGAATTTCCATTTTACGGATTTTTTGTGCAATAGTTTTGTTGCCTATAATATGAGACTAAATTGCCCATTTTTATGTGTAAATACAAGCACATTTGGGTAGTTTGCGGGGTCAATAACAGATATTTTTTGACTCCACTATATTCACGGAGCCTATAGATGGAGTTTGATATGGAATTTTAATTTTAGGGATTTTTTTAGCAATAGTTATAGAGCCTATAAAATGAGACAAAATTGATCATTTTCATGAGTAAATACAAGCACATTTGGGTCGTTTAAGGGATAAATAAGTGGGCACATTTGAGTCATTTGTGGGATCAATTAGAGATATTTATGGACTCTACGATAGTCACAGAACCTATTTAAAGAGTTTGATATGGAATTTCTATTTTACTGATTTTTTGTGCAATAGTTTTGTTGCCTATAATATGAGACTAAATTGCCCATTTTTATGTGTAAATACAAGCACATTTGGGTAGTTTGCGGGGTCAATAACAGATATTTTATGACTCCACTATATTCACGGAGCCTATAGATGGAGTTTGATATGGAATTTTTATTTTAGGGATTTTTTTAGCAATAGTTATAGAGCCTATAAAATGAGACAAAATTGATCATTTTCATGAGTAAATACCAGCACATTTGGGCCGTTTTTGGGATAAATATGTGAGCACATTTGAGTCATTTGTGGGATCAATTTGAGATATTTATGGACTCTACGATAGTCACAGAACCTATTCATAGAGTTTGACATGGAATTTCCATTTTACGGATTTTTTGTGCAATAGTTTTGTTGCCTATAATATGAGACTAAATTGCCCATTTTTATGTGTAAATACAAGCACATTTGGGTAGTTTGCGGGGTCAATAACAGATATTTTTTGACTCCACTATATTCACGGAGCCTATAGATGGAGTTTGATATGGAATTTTTATTTTAGGGATTTTTTTAGCAATAGTTATAGAGCCTATAAAATGAGACAAAATTGATCATTTTCATGAGTAAATACCAGCACATTTGGGTCGTTTATGCGATAAATAAGTGAGCACATTTGAGTCATTTGTGGGATCAATTAGAGATATTTATGGACTCTACGATAGTCACAGAACCTATTCATAGAGTTTGACATGGAATTTCCATTTTACGGATTTTTTGAGCAATAGTTTTGTTGCCTATAATATGAGACTAAATTGCCCATTTTTATGTGTAAATACAAGCACATTTGGGTAGTTTGCGGGGTCAATAACAGATATTTTCGGACTCCACTATATTCACGGAGCCTATAGATGGAGTTTGATATGGAATTTTTATTTTAGGGATTTTTTTAGCAATAGTTATAGAGCCTATAAAATGAGACAAAATTGATCATTTTCATGAGTAAATACAAGCACATTTGGGTCGTTTATGGGATAAATAAGTGAGCACATTTGAGTCATTTGTGGGATCAATTAGAGATATTTATGGACTCTACGATAGTCACAGAACCTATTCATAGAGTTTGACATGGAATTTCCATTTTACGGATTTTTTGTGCAATAGTTTTGTTGCCTATAATATGAGACTAAATTGCCCATTTTTATGTGTAAATACAAGCACATTTGGGTAGTTTGCGGGGTCAATAACAGATATTTTTTGACTCCACTATATTCACGGAGCCTATAGATGGAGTTTGATATGGAATTTTTATTTTAGGGATTTTTTTAGCAATAGTTATAGAGCCTATAAAATGAGACAAAATTGATCATTTTCATGAGTAAATACAAGCACATTTGGGTCGTTTATGGGATAAATAAGTGGGCACATTTGAGTCATTTGTGGGATCAATTAGAGATATTTATGGACTCTACGATAGTCACAGAACCTATTCATAGAGTTTGACATGGAATTTCCATTTTACGGATTTTTTGTGCAATAGTTTTGTTGCCTATAATATGAGACTAAATTGCCCATTTTTATGTGTAAATACAAGCACATTTGGGTAGTTTGCGGGGTCAATAACAGATATTTTTGGACTCCACTATATTCACGGAGCCTATAGATGGAGTTTGATATGGAATTTTTATTTTAGGGATTTTTTTAGCAATAGTTATAGAGCCTATAAAATGAGACAAAATTGATCATTTTCATGAGTAAATACAAGCACATTTGGGTCGTTTATGGGATAAATAAGTGAGCACATTTGAGTCATTTGTGGGATCAATTTGAGATATTTATGGACTCTACGATAGTCACAGAACCTATTCATAGAGTTTGACATGGAATTTCCATTTTACGGATTTTTTGTGCAATAGTTTTGTTGCCTATAATATGAGACTAAATTGCCCATTTTTATGTGTAAATACAAGCACATTTGGGTAGTTTGTGGGGTCAATAACAGATATTTTCTGACTCCACTATATTCACGGAGCCTATAGATGGAGTTTGATATGGAATTTTTATTTTAGGGATTTTTTTAGCAATAGTTATAGAGCCTATAAAATGAGACAAAATTGATCATTTTCATGAGTAAATACCAGCACATTTGGGTCGTTTATGGGATAAATAAGTGAGCACATTTGAGTCATTTGTGGGATCAATTAGAGATATTTATGGACTCTACGATAGTCACAGAACCTATTCATAGAGTTTGACATGGAATTTCCATTTTACGGATTTTTTGTGCAATAGTTTTGTTGCCTATAATATGAGACTAAATTGCCCATTTTTATGTGTAAATACAAGCACATTTGGGTAGTTTGCGGGGTCAATAACAGATATTTTTTGACTCCACTATATTCACGGAGCCTATAGATGGAGTTTGATATGGAATTTTTATTTTAGGGATTTTTTTAGCAATAGTTATAGAGCCTATAAAATGAGACAAAATTGATCATTTTCATGAGTAAATACCAGCACATTTGGGTCGTTTATGGGATAAATAAGTGAGCACATTTGAGTCATTTGTGGGATCAATTAGAGATATTTATGGACTCTACGATAGTCACAGAACCTATTCATAGAGTTTGACATGGAATTTCCATTTTACGGATTTTTTGTGCAATAGTTTTGTTGCCTATAATATGAGACTAAATTGCCCATTTTTATGTGTAAATACAAGCACATTTGGGTAGTTTGCGGGGTCAATAACAGATATTTTTTGACTCCACTATATTCACGGAGCCTATAGATGGAGTTTGATATGGAATTTTAATTTTAGGGATTTTTTTAGCAATAGTTATAGAGCCTATAAAATGAGACAAAATTGATCATTTTCATGAGTAAATACAAGCACATTTGGGTCGTTTATGGGATAAATAAGTGAGCACATTTGAGTCATTTGTGGGATCAATTTGAGATATTTATGGACTCTACGATAGTCACAGAACCTATTCATAGAGTTTGACATGGAATTTCCATTTTACGGATTTTTTGAGCAATAGTTTTGTTGCCTATAATATGAGACTAAATTGCCCATTTTTATGTGTAAATACAAGCACATTTGGGTAGTTTGCGGGGTCAATAACAGATATTTTCTGACTCCACTATATTCACGGAGCCTATAGATGGAGTTTGATATGGAATTTTATTTTAGGGATTTTTTTAGCAATAGTTATAGAGCCTATAAAATGAGACAAAATTGATCATTTTCATGAGTAAATACAAGCACATTTGGGTCGTTTATGGGATAAATAAGTGAGCACATTTGAGTCATTTGTGGGATCAATTACAGATATTTATGGACTCTACGATAGTCACAGAACCTATTCATAGAGTTTGACATGGAATTTCCATTTTACGGATTTTTTGAGCAATAGTTTTGTTGCCTATAATATGAGACTAAATTGCCCATTTTTATGTGTAAATACAAGCACATTTGGGTAGTTTGTGGGGTCAATAACAGATATTTTCTGACTCCACTATATTCACGGAGCCTATAGATGGAGTTTGATATGGAATTTTTATTTTAGGGATTTTTTTAGCAATAGTTATAGAGCCTATAAAATGAGACAAAATTGATCATTTTCATGAGTAAATACCAGCACATTTGGGTCGTTTATGGGATAAATAAGTGAGCACATTTGAGTCATTTGTGGGATCAATTTGAGATATTTATGGACTCTACGATAGTCACAGAACCTATTCATAGAGTTTGACATGGAATTTCCATTTTACGGATTTTTTGTGCAATAGTTTTGTTGCCTATAATATGAGACTAAATTGCCCATTTTTATGTGTAAATACAAGCACATTTGGGTAGTTTGCGGGGTCAATAACAGATATTTTTTGACTCCACTATATTCACGGAGCCTATAGATGGAGTTTGATATGGAATTTTTATTTTAGGGATTTTTTTAGCAATAGTTATAGAGCCTATAAAATGAGACAAAATTGATCATTTTCATGAGTAAATACCAGCACATTTGGGTCGTTTATGGGATAAATAAGTGAGCACATTTGAGTCATTTGTGGGATCAATTAGAGATATTTATGGACTCTACGATAGTCACAGAACCTATTCATAGAGTTTGACATGGAATTTCCATTTTACGGATTTTTTGTGCAATAGTTTTGTTGCCTATAATATGAGACTAAATTGCCCATTTTTATGTGTAAATACAAGCACATTTGGGTAGTTTGTGGGGTCAATAACAGATATTTTTTGACTCCACTATATTCACGGAGCCTATAGATGGAGTTTGATATGGAATTTTTATTTTAGGGATTTTTTTAGCAATAGTTATAGAGCCTATAAAATGAGACAAAATTGATCATTTTCATGAGTAAATACAAGCACATTTGGGTCGTTTATGGGATAAATAAGTGAGCACATTTGAGTCATTTGTGGGATCAATTAGAGATATTTATGGACTCTACGATAGTCACAGAACCTATTCATAGAGTTTGACATGGAATTTCCATTTTACGGATTTTTTGTGCAATAGTTTTGTTGCCTATAATATGAGACTAAATTGCCCATTTTTATGTGTAAATACAAGCACATTTGGGTAGTTTGCGGGGTCAATAACAGATATTTTCTGACTCCACTATATTCACGGAGCCTATAGATGGAGTTTGATATGGAATTTTATTTTAGGGATTTTTTTAGCAATAGTTATAGAGCCTATAAAATGAGACAAAATTGATCATTTTCATGAGTAAATACAAGCACATTTGGGTCGTTTAAGGGATAAATAAGTGGGCACATTTGAGTCATTTGTGGGATCAATTAGAGATATTTATGGACTCTACGATAGTCACAGAACCTATTCATAGAGTTTGACATGGAATTTCCATTTTACGGATTTTTTGTGCAATAGTTTTGTTGCCTATAATATGAGACTAAATTGCCCATTTTTATGTGTAAATACAAGCACATTTGGGTAGTTTGCGGGGTCAATAACAGATATTTTTTGACTCCACTATATTCACGGAGCCTATAGATGGAGTTTGATATGGAATTTTTATTTTAGGGATTTTTTTAGCAATAGTTATAGAGCCTATAAAATGAGACAAAATTGATCATTTTCATGAGTAAATACAAGCACATTTGGGTCGTTTATGGGATAAATAAGTGGGCACATTTGAGTCATTTGTGGGATCAATTAGAGATATTTATGGACTCTACGATAGTCACAGAACCTATTCATAGAGTTTGACATGGAATTTCCATTTTACGGATTATTTGTGCAATAGTTTTGTTGCCTATAATATGAGACTAAATTGCCCATTTTTATGTGTAAATTATAGCACATTGGAGTAGTTTGCGGGGTCAATAACAGATATTTTAGGACTCCACTATATTCACGGAGCCTATAGATGGAGTTTGATATGGAATTTTAAATTTAGGGCTTTTTTTAGCAATAGTTATAGAGCCTATAAAATGGGACAAAATTGATCATTTTCATGAGTAAATACAAGCACATTTGTGTCGTTTAAGGGATAAATAAGTGAGCACATTTGAGTCATTTGTGGGATCAATTAGAGATATTTATTGACTCTACGGTAGTCACAGAACCTATACATAGAGTTTGATATTGAATTTCCATTTTACGAATTTTTTGTGCAATAGTCTTGCTGCCTATAATATGAGACTAAATTGCCCATTATTATGTGTAAATACAAGCACATTTGGGTATTTTGTGGGGTCAATAACAGATATTTTTGGACTCCACTATATACACGGAGCCTATAGATGGAGTTTGATATGGAATTTTAATTTTAGGGATTTTTTTAGCAATAGTTATAGAGCCTATAAAATGAGACAAAATTGATCATTTTCATGAGTAAATACAAGCACATTTGGGTCGTTTATGGGATAAATAAGTGGGAACATTTGAGTCATTTGTGGGATCAATTACAGATATTTATGGACTCTACGATAGTCACAGAACCTATTCATAGAGTTTGACATGGAATTTCCATTTTACGGATTTTTTGTGCAATAGTTTTGTTGCCTATAATATGAGACTAAATTGCCCATTTTTATGTGTAAATACAAGCACATTTGGGTAGTTTGCGGGGTCAATAACAGATATTTTTTGACTCCACTATATTCACGGAGCCTATAGATGGAGTTTGATATGGAATTTTTATTTTAGGGATTTTTTTAGCAATAGTTATAGAGCCTATAAAATGAGACAAAATTGATCATTTTCATGAGTAAATACCAGCACATTTGGGTCGTTTATGGGATAAATAAGTGAGCACATTTGAGTCATTTGTGGGATCAATTTGAGATATTTATGGACTCTACGATAGTCACAGAACCTATTCATAGAGTTTGACATGGAATTTCCATTTTACGGATTTTTTGTGCAATAGTTTTGTTGCCTATAATATGAGACTAAATTGCCCATTTTTATGTGTAAATACAAGCACATTTGGGTAGTTTGCGGGGTCAATAACAGATATTTTTTGACTCCACTATATTCACGGAGCCTATAGATGGAGTTTGATATGGAATTTTTATTTTAGGGATTTTTTTAGCAATAGTTATAGAGCCTATAAAATGAGACAAAATTGATCATTTTCATGAGTAAATACAAGCACATTTGGGTCGTTTATGGGATAAATAAGTGAGCACATTTGAGTCATTTGTGGGATCAATTAGAGATATTTATGGACTCTACGATAGTCACAGAACCTATTCATAGAGTTTGACATGGAATTTCCATTTTACGGATTTTTTGTGCAATAGTTTTGTTGCCTATAATATGAGACTAAATTGCCCATTTTTATGTGTAAATACAAGCACATTTGGGTAGTTTGTGGGGTCAATAACAGATATTTTATGACTCCACTATATTCACGGAGCCTATAGATGGAGTTTGATATGGAATTTTAATTTTAGGGATTTTTTTAGCAATAGTTATAGAGCCTATAAAATGAGACAAAATTGATCATTTTCATGAGTAAATACAAGCACATTTGGGTCGTTTAAGGGATAAATAAGTGGGCACATTTGAGTCATTTGTGGGATCAATTGGAGATATTTATGGACTCTACGATAGTCACAGAACCTATTCATAGAGTTTGACATTGAATTTCCATTTTACGGATTTTTTGTGCAATAGTTTTGTTGCCTATAATATGAGACTAAATTGCCCATTTTTATGTGTAAATACAAGCACATTTGGGTAGTTTGCGGGGTCAATAACAGATATTTTTGGACTCCACTATATTCACGGAGCCTATAGATGGAGTTTGATATGGAATTTTAATTTTAGGGATTTTTTTAGCAATAGTTATAGAGCCTATAAAATGAGACAAAATTGATCATTTTCATGAGTAAATACCAGCACATTTGGGTCGTTTATGGGATAAATAAGTGAGCACATTTGAGTCATTTGTGGGATCAATTAGAGATATTTATGGACTCTACGATAGTCACAGAACCTATTCATAGAGTTTGACATGGAATTTCCATTTTACGGATTTTTTGAGCAATAGTTTTGTTGCCTATAATATGAGACTAAATTGCCCATTTTTATGTGTAAATACAAGCACATTTGGGTAGTTTGCGGGGTCAATAACAGATATTTTTTGACTCCACTATATTCACGGAGCCTATAGATGGAGTTTGATATGGAATTTTTATTTTAGGGATTTTTTTAGCAATAGTTATAGAGCCTATAAAATGAGACAAAATTGATCATTTTCATGAGTAAATACGAGCACATTTGGGTCGTTTATGGGATAAATAAGTGAGCACATTTGAGTCATTTGTGGGATCAATTAGAGATATTTATGGACTCTACGATAGTCACAGAACCTATTCATAGAGTTTGACATGGAATTTCCATTTTACGGATTTTTTGTGCAATAGTTTTGTTGCCTATAATATGAGACTAAATTGCCCATTTTTATGTGTAAATACAAGCACATTTGGGTAGTTTGCGGGGTCAATAACAGATATTTTTTGACTCCACTATATTCACGGAGCCTATAGATGGAGTTTGATATGGAATTTTTATTTTAGGGATTTTTTTAGCAATAGTTATAGAGCCTATAAAATGAGACAAAATTGATCATTTTCATGAGTAAATACCAGCACATTTGGGTCGTTTATGGGATAAATAAGTGAGCACATTTGAGTCATTTGTGGGATCAATTAGAGATATTTATGGACTCTACGATAGTCACAGAACCTATTCATAGAGTTTGACATGGAATTTCCATTTTACGGATTATTTGTGCAATAGTTTTGTAGCCTATAATATGAGACTAAATTGCCCATTTTTATGTGTAAATACAAGCACATTTGGGTAGTTTGCGGGGTCAATAACAGATATTTTCTGACTCCACTATATTCACGGAGCCTATAGATGGAGTTTGATATGGAATTTTATTTTAGGGATTTTTTTAGCAATAGTTATAGAGCCTATAAAATGAGACAAAATTGATCATTTTCATGAGTAAATACCAGCACATTTGGGTCGTTTATGGGATAAATAAGTGGGCACATTTGAGTCATTTGTGGGATCAATTACAGATATTTATGGACTCTACGATAGTCACAGAACCTATTTATAGAGTTTGACATGGAATTTCCATTTTACGGATTTTTTGTGCAATAGTTTTGTTGCCTATAATATGAGACTAAATTGCCCATTTTTATGTGTAAATACAAGCACATTTGGGTAGTTTGTGGGGTCAATAACAGATATTTTTTGACTCCACTATATTCACGGAGCCTATAGATGGAGTTTGATATGGAATTTTTATTTTAGGGATTTTTTTAGCAATAGTTATAGAGCCTATAAAATGAGACAAAATTGATCATTTTCATGAGTAAATACAAGCACATTTGGGTCGTTTATGGGATAAATAAGTGGGCACATTTGAGTCATTTGTGGGATCAATTAGAGATATTTATGGACTCTACGATAGTCACAGAACCTATTCATAGAGTTTGACATGGAATTTCCATTTTACGGATTTTTTGTGCAATAGTTTTGTTGCCTATAATATGAGACTAAATTGCCCATTTTTATGTGTAAATACAAGCACATTTGGGTAGTTTGCGGGGTCAATAACAGATATTTTTGGACTCCACTATATTCACGGAGCCTATAGATGGAGTTTGATATGGAATTTTTATTTTAGGGATTTTTTTAGCAATAGTTATAGAGCCTATAAAATGAGACAAAATTGATCATTTTCATGAGTAAATACAAGCACATTTGGGTCGTTTATGGGATAAATAAGTGAGCACATTTGAGTCATTTGTGGGATCAATTAGAGATATTTATGGACTCTACGATAGTCACAGAACCTATTCATAGAGTTTGACATGGAATTTCCATTTTACGGATTTTTTGTGCAATAGTTTTGTTGCCTATAATATGAGACTAAATTGCCCATTTTTATGTGTAAATACAAGCACATTTGGGTAGTTTGCGGGGTCAATAACAGATATTTTTTGACTCCACTATATTCACGGAGCCTATAGATGGAGTTTGATATGGAATTTTTATTTTAGGGATTTTTTTAGCAATAGTTATAGAGCCTATAAAATGAGACAAAATTGATCATTTTCATGAGTAAATACAAGCACATTTGGGTCGTTTATGGGATAAATAAGTGGGCACATTTGAGTCATTTGTGGGATCAATTAGAGATATTTATGGACTCTACGATAGTCACAGAACCTATTCATAGAGTTTGACATGGAATTTCCATTTTACGGATTTTTTGTGCAATAGTTTTGTTGCCTATAATATGAGACTAAATTGCCCATTTTTATGTGTAAATACAAGCACATTTGGGTAGTTTGTGGGGTCAATAACAGATATTTTCTGACTCCACTATATTCACGGAGCCTATAGATGGAGTTTGATATGGAATTTTTATTTTAGGGATTTTTTTAGCAATAGTTATATAGCCTATAAAATGAGACAAAATTGATCATTTTCATGAGTAAATACAAGCACATTTGGGTCGTTTATGGGATAAATAAGTGAGCACATTTGAGTCATTTGTGGGATCAATTAGAGATATTTATGGACTCTACGATAGTCACAGAACCTATTCATAGAGTTTGACATGGAATTTCCATTTTACGGATTATTTTTGCAATAGTTTTGTAGCCTATAATATGAGACCAAATTGCCCATTTTCATGTGTAAATACAAGCACATTTGGGTAGTTTGCGGGGTCAATAACAGATATTTTCTGACTCCACTATATTCACGGAGCCTATAGATGGAGTTTGATATGGAATTTTATTTTAGGGATTTTTTTAGCAATAGTTATAGAGCCTATAAAATGAGACAAAATTGATCATTTTCATGAGTAAATACCAGCACATTTGGGTCGTTTATGGGATAAATAAGTGGGCACATTTGAGTCATTTGTGGGATCAATTACAGATATTTATGGACTCTACGATAGTCACAGAACCTATTCATAGAGTTTGACATGGAATTTCCATTTTACGGATTTTTTGTGCAATAGTTTTGTTGCCTATAATATGAGACTAAATTGCCCATTTTTATGTGTAAATACAAGCACATTTGGGTAGTTTGCGGGGTCAATAACAGATATTTTTTGACTCCACTATATTCACGGAGCCTATAGATGGAGTTTGATATGGAATTTTTATTTTAGGGATTTTTTTAGCAATAGTTATAGAGCCTATAAAATGAGACAAAATTGATCATTTTCATGAGTAAATACAAGCACATTTGGGTCGTTTATGGGATAAATAAGTGGGCACATTTGAGTCATTTGTGGGATCAATTAGAGATATTTATGGACTCTACGATAGTCACAGAACCTATTCATAGAGTTTGACATGGAATTTCCATTTTACGGATTTTTTGAGCAATAGTTTTGTTGCCTATAATATGAGACTAAATTGCCCATTTTTATGTGTAAATACAAGCACATTTGGGTAGTTTGCGGGGTCAATAACAGATATTTTTGGACTCCACTATATTCACGGAGCCTATAGATGGAGTTTGATATGGAATTTTTATTTTAGGGATTTTTTTAGCAATAGTTATAGAGCCTATAAAATGAGACAAAATTGATCATTTTCATGAGTAAATACAAGCACATTTGGGTCGTTTAAGGGATAAATAAGTGGGCACATTTGAGTCATTTGGGGGATCAATTAGAGATATTTATGGACTCTACGATAGTCACAGAACCTATTCATAGAGTTTGACATGGAATTTCCATTTTACGGATTATTTGTGCAATAGTTTTGTTGCCTATAATATGAGACTAAATTGCCCATTTTTATGTGTAAATACAAGCACATTTGGGTAGTTTGCGGGGTCAATAACAGATATTTTCTGACTCCACTATATTCACGGAGCCTATAGATGGAGTTTGATATGGAATTTTATTTTAGGGATTTTTTTAGCAATAGTTATAGAGCCTATAAAATGAGACAAAATTGATCATTTTCATGAGTAAATACCAGCACATTTGGGTCGTTTATGGGATAAATAAGTGGGCACATTTGAGTCATTTGTGGGATCAATTACAGATATTTATGGACTCTACGATAGTCACAGAACCTATTCATAGAGTTTGACATGGAATTTCCATTTTACGGATTTTTTGTGCAATAGTTTTGTTGCCTATAATATGAGACTAAATTGCCCATTTTTATGTGTAAATACAAGCACATTTGGGTAGTTTGCGGGGTCAATAACAGATATTTTTTGACTCCACTATATTCACGGAGCCTATAGATGGAGTTTGATATGGAATTTTTATTTTAGGGATTTTTTTTGCAATATTTATAGAGCATATAAAATGAGACAAAATTGATCATTTTCATGAGTAAATACAAGCACATTTGGGTCGTTTAAGGGATAAATAAGTGAGCACATTTGAGTCATTTGTGGGACCTATTAGAGATATTTATGGACTCTACGTTAGTCACAGAACCTATTCATAGAGTTTGATGTGGAATTTCCATTTTACGGATTTTTTTTGCAATAGTTTTGTTGCCTATAATATGAGACGAAATTGCCCATTTTTATGTGTAAATACAAGCACATTTGGGTAGTTTGCGGGGTCAATAACAGATATTTTCTGACTCCACTATATTCACGGAGCCTATAGATGGAGTTTGATATGGAATTTTATTTTAGGGATTTTTTTAGCAATAGTTATAGAGCCTATAAAATGAGACAAAATTGATCATTTTCATGAGTAAATACCAGCACATTTGGGTCGTTTATGGGATAAATAAGTGGGCACATTTGAGTCATTTGTGGGATCAATTACAGATATTTATGGACTCTACGATAGTCACAGAACCTATTTATAGAGTTTGATATGGAATTTCCATTTTACGGATTTTTTGTGCAATAGTTTTGTTGCCTATAATATGAGACTAAATTGCCCATTTTTATGTGTAAATACAAGCACATTTGGGTAGTTTGCGGGGTCAATAACAGATATTTTTTGACTCCACTATATTCACGGAGCCTATAGATGGAGTTTGATATGGAATTTTAATTTTAGGGATTTTTTTAGCAATAGTTATAGAGCCTATAAAATGAGACAAAATTGATCATTTTCATGAGTAAATACAAGCACATTTGGGTCGTTTATGGGATAAATAAGTGGGCACATTTGAGGCATTTGTGGGATCAATTAGAGATATTTATGGACTCTACGATAGTCACAGAACCTATTCATAGAGTTTGACATGGAATTTCCATTTTACGGATTTTTTGTGCAATAGTTTTGTTGCCTATAATATGAGACTAAATTGCCCATTTTTATGTGTAAATACAAGCACATTTGGGTAGTTTGCGGGGTCAATAACAGATATTTTCTGACTCCACTATATTCACGGAGCCTATAGATGGAGTTTGATATGGAATTTTATTTTAGGGATTTTTTTAGCAATAGTTATAGAGCCTATAAAATGAGACAAAATTGATCATTTTCATGAGTAAATACCAGCACATTTGGGTCGCTTATGGGATAAATAAGTGAGCACATTTGAGTCATTTGTGGGATCAATTAGAGATATTTATGGACTCTACGATAGTCACAAAACCTATTTATAGAGTTTGACATGGAATTTCCATTTAACGGATTTTTTGAGCAATAGTTTTGTTGCCTATAATATGAGACTAAATTGCCCATTTTTATGTGTAAATACAAGCACATTTGGGTAGTTTGTGGGGTCAATAACAGATATTTTCTGACTCCACTATATTCACGGAGCCTATAGATGGAGTTTGATATGGAATTTAAATTTTAGGGATTTTTTTAGCAATAGTTATAGAGCCTATAAAATGAGACAAAATTGATCATTTTCATGAGTAAATACAAGCACATTTTGGTCGTTTAAGGGATAAATAAGTGTGCACATTTGAGTCATTTGTGGGATCAATTAAAGATATTTATGGACTCTACGATAGTCACAAAACCTATTTATAGAGTTTGACATGGAATTTCCATTTTACGGATTTTTTGAGCAATAGTTTTGTTGCCTATAATATGAGACTAAATTGCCCATTTTTATGTGTAAATACAAGCACATTTGGGTAGTTTGCGGGGTCAATAACAGATATTTTTTGACTCCACTATATTCACGGAGCCTATAGATGGAGTTTGATATGGAATTTTTATTTTAGGGATTTTTTTAGCAATAGTTATAGAGCCTATAAAATGAGACAAAATTGATCATTTTCATGAGTAAATACCAGCACATTTGGGCCGTTTTTGGGATAAATATGTGAGCACATTTGAGTCATTTGTGGGATCAATTTGAGATATTTATGGACTCTACGATAGTCACAGAACCTATTCATAGATTTTGATATGGAATTTTCATTTTACGGATTTTTTGTGCAATAGTTTTGTAGCCTATAATATGAGACTAAATTGCCCATTTTTATGTGTAAATACAAGCACATTTGGGTAGTTTGTGGGGTCAATAACAGATATTTTCTGACTCCACTATATTCACGGAGCCTATAGATGGAGTTTGATATGGAATTTTTATTTTAGGGATTTTTTTAGCAATAGTTATAGAGCCTATAAAATGAGACAAAATTGATCATTTTCATGAGTAAATACAAGCACATTTGGGTCGTTTATGGGATAAATAAGTGGGCACATTTGAGTCATTTGTGGGATCAATTAGAGATATTTATGGACTCTACGATAGTCACAGAACCTATTCATAGAGTTTGACATGGAATTTCCATTTTACGGATTTTTTGTGCAATAGTTTTGTTGCCTATAATATGAGACTAAATTGCCCATTTTTATGTGTAAATACAAGCACATTTGGGTAGTTTGCGGGGTCAATAACAGATATTTTTGGACTCCACTATATTCACGGAGCCTATAGATGGAGTTTGATATGGAATTTTTATTTTAGGGATTTTTTTAGCAATAGTTATAGAGCCTATAAAATGAGACAAAATTGATCATTTTCATGAGTAAATACCAGCACATTTGGGTCGTTTATGGGATAAATAAGTGAGCACATTTGAGTCATTTGTGGGATCAATTAGAGATATTTATGGACTCTACGATAGTCACAGAACCTATTTATAGAGTTTGACATGGAATTTCCATTTTACGGATTATTTGTGCAATAGTTTTGTTGCCTATAATATGAGACTAAATTGCCCATTTTTATGTGTAAATACAAGCACATTTGGGTAGTTTGCGGGGTCAATAACAGATATTTTCTGACTCCACTATATTCACGGAGCCTATAGATGGAGTTTGATATGGAATTTTATTTTAGGGATTTTTTTAGCAATAGTTATAGAGCCTATAAAATGAGACAAAATTGATCATTTTCATGAGTAAATACCAGCACATTTGGGTCGTTTATGGGATAAATAAGTGGGCACATTTGAGTCATTTGTGGGATCAATTACAGATATTTATGGACTCTACGATAGTCACAGAACCTATTTATAGAGTTTGACATGGAATTTCCATTTTACGGATTATTTGTGCAATAGTTTTGTTGCCTATAATATGAGACTAAATTGCCCATTTTTATGTGTAAATACAAGCACATTTGGGTAGTTTGCGGGGTCAATAACAGATATTTTCTGACTCCACTATATTCACGGAGCCTATAGATGGAGTTTGATATGGAATTTTATTTTAGGGATTTTTTTAGCAATAGTTATAGAGCCTATAAAATGAGACAAAATTGATCATTTTCATGAGTAAATACCAGCACATTTGGGTCGTTTATGGGATAAATAAGTGGGCACATTTGAGTCATTTGTGGGATCAATTACAGATATTTATGGACTCTACGATAGTCACAGAACCTATTTATAGAGTTTGACATGGAATTTCCATTTTACGGATTATTTGTGCAATAGTTTTGTTGCCTATAATATGAGACTAAATTGCCCATTTTTATGTGTAAATACAAGCACATTTGGGTAGTTTGTGGGGTCAATAACAGATATTTTCTGACTCCACTATATTCACGGAGCCTATAGATGGAGTTTGATATGGAATTTTAGTTTTAGGGATTTTTTTAGCAATAGTTATAGAGCCTATAAAATGAGACAAAATTGATCATTTTCATGAGTAAATACAAGCACATTTGGGTCGTTTATGGGATAAATAAGTGAGCACATTTGAGTCATTTGTGGGATCAATTAGAGATATTTATGGACTCTACGATAGTCACAGAACCTATTTATAGAGTTTGACATGGAATTTCCATTTTACGGATTTTTTGAGCAATAGTTTTGTTGCCTATAATATGAGACTAAATTGCCCATTTTTATGTGTAAATACAAGCACATTTGGGTAGTTTGCGGGGTCAATAACAGATATTTTCTGACTCCACTATATTCACGGAGCCTATAGATGGAGTTTGATATGGAATTTTAATTTTAGGGATTTTTTTAGCAATAGTTATAGAGCCTATAAAATGAGACAAAATTGATCATTTTCATGAGTAAATACCAGCACATTTGGGTCGTTTATGGGATAAATAAGTGGGCACATTTGAGTCATTTGTGGGATCAATTACAGATATTTATGGACTCTACGATAGTCACAGAACCTATTTATAGAGTTTGACATGGAATTTCCATTTTACGGATTATTTGTGCAATAGTTTTGTTGCCTATAATATGAGACTAAATTGCCCATTTTTATGTGTAAATACAAGCACATTTGGGTAGTTTGCGGGGTCAATAACAGATATTTTCTGACTCCACTATATTCACGGAGCCTATAGATGGAGTTTGATATGGAATTTTATTTTAGGGATTTTTTTAGCAATAGTTATAGAGCCTATAAAATGAGACAAAATTGATCATTTTCATGAGTAAATACCAGCACATTTGGGTCGTTTATGGGATAAATAAGTGGGCACATTTGAGTCATTTGTGGGATCAATTACAGATATTTATGGACTCTACGATAGTCACAGAACCTATTCATAGAGTTTGACATGGAATTTCCATTTTACGGATTTTTTGTGCAATAGTTTTGTTGCCTATAATATGAGACTAAATTGCCCATTTTTATGTGTAAATACAAGCACATTTGGGTAGTTTGCGGGGTCAATAACAGATATTTTTGGACTCCACTATATTCACGGAGCCTATAGATGGAGTTTGATATGGAATTGTTATTTTAGAGATATTTTTAGCAATAGTTATAGAGCCTATAATCTGAGACAAAATTGATCATTTTCATGAGTAAATACAAGCACATTTGGGTCGTTTATGGGATAAATATGTGGGCACATTTGAGTCATTTGTGGGATCAATTAGAGATATTTATGGACTCTACGATAGTCACAGAACCTATTTATAGAGTTTGACATGGAATTTCCATTTTACGGATTTTTTGAGCAATAGTTTTGTTGCCTATAATATGAGACTAAATTGCCCATTTTTATGTGTAAATACAAGCACATTTGGGTAGTTTGCGGGGTCAATAACAGATATTTTTGGACTCCACTATATTCACGGAGCCTATAGATGGAGTTTGATATGGAATTTTTATTTTAGGGATTTTTTTAGCAATAGTTATAGAGCCTATAAAATGAGACAAAATTGATCATTTTCATGAGTAAATACCAGCACATTTGGGTCGTTTATGGGATAAATAAGTGAGCACATTTGAGTCATTTGTGGGATCAATTAGAGATATTTATGGACTCTACGATAGTCACAGAACCTATTCATAGAGTTTGACATGGAATTTCCATTTTACGGATTTTTTGTGCAATAGTTTTGTTGCCTATAATATGAGACTAAATTGCCCATTTTTATGTGTAAATACAAGCACATTTGGGTAGTTTGCGGGGTCAATAACAGATATTTTTTGACTCCACTATATTCACGGAGCCTATAGATGGAGTTTGATATGGAATTTTTATTTTAGGGATTTTTTTAGCAATAGTTATAGAGCCTATAAAATGAGACAAAATTGATCATTTTCATGAGTAAATACAAGCACATTTGGGTCGTTTATGGGATAAATAAGTGGGCACATTTGAGGCATTTGGGGGATCAATTAGAGATATTTATGGACTCTACGATAGTCACAGAACCTATTCATAGAGTTTGACATGGAATTTCCATTTTACGGATTATTTGTGCAATAGTTTTGTTGCCTATAATATGAGACTAAATTGCCCATTTTTATGTGTAAATACAAGCACATTTGGGTAGTTTGCGGGGTCAATAACAGATATTTTCTGACTCCACTATATTCACGGAGCCTATAGATGGAGTTTGATATGGAATTTTATTTTAGGGATTTTTTTAGCAATAGTTATAGAGCCTATAAAATGAGACAAAATTGATCATTTTCATGAGTAAATACCAGCACATTTGGGTCGTTTATGGGATAAATAAGTGGGCACATTTGAGTCATTTGTGGGATCAATTACAGATATTTATGGACTCTACGATAGTCACAGAACCTATTCATAGAGTTTGACATGGAATTTCCATTTTACGGATTTTTTGTGCAATAGTTTTGTTGCCTATAATATGAGACTAAATTGCCCATTTTTATGTGTAAATACAAGCACATTTGGGTAGTTTGTGGGGTCAATAACAGATATTTTCTGACTCCACTATATTCACGGAGCCTATAGATGGAGTTTGATATGGAATTTTTATTTTAGGGATTTTTTTAGCAATAGTTATAGAGCCTATAAAATGAGACAAAATTGATCATTTTCATGAGTAAATACAAGCACATTTGGGTCGTTTATGGGATAAATAAGTGGGCACATTTGAGTCATTTGTGGGATCAATTAGAGATATTTATGGACTCTACGATAGTCACAGAACCTATTCATAGAGTTTGACATGGAATTTCCATTTTACGGATTTTTTGTGCAATAGTTTTGTTGCCTATAATATGAGACTAAATTGCCCATTTTTATGTGTAAATACAAGCACATTTGGGTAGTTTGCGGGGTCAATAACAGATATTTTTGGACTCCACTATATTCACGGAGCCTATAGATGGAGTTTGATATGGAATTTTTATTTTAGGGATTTTTTTAGCAATAGTTATAGAGCCTATAAAATGAGACAAAATTGATCATTTTCATGAGTAAATACAAGCACATTTGGGTCGTTTATGGGATAAATAAGTGAGCACATTTGAGTCATTTGTGGGATCAATTAGCGATATTTATGGACTCTACGATAGTCACAAAACCTATTCTTAGAGTTTGACATGGAAATTTCATTTTGCGGATTTTTCGTGCAGTAGTTTTGTGGCCTATAATATGAGACTAAATTCCCATTTTTATGTGTAAATACAAACACATTGGGTAGCTTGCGGGGTCAATATCAAATATTTTAGGACTCCACTATATTCACGGAGCCTATAAATGGAGTTTGATATGAAATTTTAATTCTAGGGATTTTTTTAGCAATAGTTATGGAGCTTATAAAATGAGACAAAATTGATCATTTTCATGAGTAAATACAAGCACATTTGGGTCGTTTATGGGATAAATAAGTGGGCACATTTGAGTCATTTGTGGGATCAATTACAGATATTTATGGACTCTACGATAGTCACAGAACCTATTTATAGAGTTTGACATGGAATTTCCATTTTACGGATTATTTGTGCAATAGTTTTGTTGCCTATAATATGAGACTAAATTGCCCATTTTTATGTGTAAATACAAGCACATTTGGGTAGTTTGCGGGGTCAATAACAGATATTTTCTGACTCCACTATATTCACGGAGCCTATAGATGGAGTTTGATATGGAATTTTATTTTAGGGATTTTTTTAGCAACAGTTATTGAGCCTATAAAATTAGACAAAATTGATCATTTTCATTAGTAAATACTAGCACATTTGTGTCGTTTAAGGGATAAATAATTGAGCACAATTCAGGAATTTCTGGGATCAATTACAGATATTTATGGACTCTACGATAGTCACTGAACCTATTTATAGAGTTTGACATGGAATTTCCATTTTACGGATTTTTTGAGCAATAGTTTTGTTGCCTATAATATGAGACTAAATTGCCCATTTTTATGTGTAAATACAAGCACATTTGGGTAGTTTGCGGGGTCAATAACAGATATTTTTTGACTCCACTATATTCACGGAGCCTATAGATGGAGTTTGATATGGAATTTTTATTTTAGGGATTTTTTTAGCAATAGTTATAGAGCCTATAAAATGAGACAAAATTGATCATTTTCATGAGTAAATACCAGCACATTTGGGTCGTTTAAGGGATAAATAAGTGAGCACATTTGAGTCATTTGTGGGATCAATTAGAGATATTTATGGACTCTACGATAGTCACAGAACCTATTTATTGAGTTTGACATGGAATTTCCATTTTACGGATTTTTTGTGCAATAGTTTTGTTGCCTATAATATGAGACTAAATTGCCCATTTTTATGTGTAAATACAAGCACATTTGGGTAGTTTGCGGGGTCAATAACAGATATTTTTTGACTCCACTATATTCACGGAGCCTATAGATGGAGTTTGATATGGAATTTTAATTTTAGGGATTTTTTTAGCAATAGTTATAGAGCCTATAAAATGAGACAAAATTGATCATTTTCATGAGTAAATACAAGCACATTTGGGTCGTTTATGGGATAAATAAGTGAGCACATTTGAGTCATTTGTGGGATCAATTAGAGATATTTATGGACTCTACGATAGTCACAGAACCTATTTATAGAGTTTGACATGGAATTTCCATTTTACGGATTTTTTGAGCAATAGTTTTGTTGCCTATAATATGAGACTAAATTGCCCATTTTTATGTGTAAATACAAGCACATTTGGGTAGTTTGCGGGGTCAATAACAGATATTTTCTGACTCCACTATATTCACGGAGCCTATAGATGGAGTTTGATATGGAATTTTAATTTTAGGGATTTTTTTAGCAATAGTTATAGAGCCTATAAAATGAGACAAAATTGATCATTTTCATGAGTAAATACCAGCACATTTGGGTCGTTTATGGGATAAATAAGTGGGCACATTTGAGTCATTTGTGGGATCAATTACAGATATTTATGGACTCTACGATAGTCACAGAACCTATTCATAGAGTTTGATATGGAATTTCCATTTTACGGATTTTTTGGGCAATAGTTTTGTTGCCTATAATATGAGACTAAATTGCCCATTTTTATGTGTAAATACAAGCACATTTAGGTAGTTTGTGGGGTCAATAACAGATATTTTTTGACTCCACTATATTCACGGAGCCTATAGATGGAGTTTGATATGGAATTTATATTTTAGGGATTTTTTTAGCAATAGTTATAGAGCCTATAAAATGAGACAAAATTGATCATTTTCATGAGTAAATACCAGCACATTTGGGTCGTTTGAGGGATAAATAAGTGAGCACATTTGAGGCATTTGCGGGATCAATTAGAGATATTTATGGACTCTACGATAGTCACAGAACCTATTCATAGAGTTTGACATGGAATTTCCATTTTACGGATTATTTGTGCAATAGTTTTGTTGCCTATAATATGAGACTAAATTGCCCATTTTTATGTGTAAATACAAGCACATTTGGGTAGTTTGCGGGGTCAATAACAGATATTTTCTGACTCCACTATATTCACGGAGCCTATAGATGGAGTTTGATATGGAATTTTATTTTAGGGATTTTTTTAGCAATAGTTATAGAGCCTATAAAATGAGACAAAATTGATCATTTTCATGAGTAAATACCAGCACATTTGGGTCGTTTATGGGATAAATAAGTGGGCACATTTGAGTCATTTGTGGGATCAATTACAGATATTTATGGACTCTACGATAGTCACAGAACCTATTTATAGAGTTTGACATGGAATTTCCATTTTACGGATTATTTGTGCAATAGTTTTGTTGCCTATAATATGAGACTAAATTGCCCATTTTTATGTGTAAATACAAGCACATTTGGGTAGTTTGCGGGGTCAATAACAGATATTTTCTGACTCCACTATATTCACGGAGCCTATAGATGGAGTTTGATATGGAATTTTATTTTAGGGATTTTTTTAGCAATAGTTATAGAGCCTATAAAATGAGACAAAATTGATCATTTTCATGAGTAAATACCAGCACATTTGGGTCGTTTATGGGATAAATAAGTGGGCACATTTGAGTCATTTGTGGGATCAATTACAGATATTTATGGACTCTACGATAGTCACAGAACCTATTTATAGAGTTTGACATGGAATTTCCATTTTACGGATTATTTGTGCAATAGTTTTGTTGCCTATAATATGAGACTAAATTGCCCATTTTTATGTGTAAATACAAGCACATTTGGGTAGTTTGCGGGGTCAATAACAGATATTTTCTGACTCCACTATATTCACGGAGCCTATAGATGGAGTTTGATATGGAATTTTATTTTAGGGATTTTTTTAGCAATAGTTATAGAGCCTATAAAATGAGACAAAATTGATCATTTTCATGAGTAAATACCAGCACATTTGGGTCGTTTATGGGATAAATAAGTGGGCACATTTGAGTCATTTGTGGGATCAATTACAGATATTTATGGACTCTACGATAGTCACAGAACCTATTTATAGAGTTTGACATGGAATTTCCATTTTACGGATTTTTTGTGCAATAGTTTTGTTGCCTATAATATGAGACTAAATTGCCCATTTTTATGTGTAAATACAAGCACATTTGGGTAGTTTGCGGGGTCAATAACAGATATTTTTGGACTCCACTATATTCACGGAGCCTATAGATGGAGTTTGATATGGAATTTTTATTTTAGGGATTTTTTTAGCAATAGTTATAGAGCCTATAAAATGAGACAAAATTGATCATTTTCATGAGTAAATACAAGCACATTTGGGTCGTTTAAGGGATAAATAAGTGAGCACATTTGAGTCATTTGGGGGATCAATTAGAGATATTTATGGACTCTACGATAGTCACAGAACCTATTCATAGAGTTTGAAATGGAATTTCCATTTTACGGATTTTTTGTGCAATAGTTTTGTTGCCTATAATATGAGACTAAATTGCCCATTTTTATGTGTAAATACAAGCACATTTGGGTAGTTTGCGGGGTCAATAACAGATATTTTTTGACTCCACTATATTCACGGAGCCTATAGATGGAGTTTGATATGGAATTTAAATTTTAGGGATTTTTTTAGCAATAGTTATAGAGCCTATAAAATGAGACAAAATTGATCATTTTCATGAGTAAATACAAGCACATTTGGGTCGTTTATGGGATAAATAAGTGAGCACATTTGAGTCATTTGTGGGATCAATTAGAGATATTTATGGACTCTACGATAGTCACAGAACCTATTTATAGAGTTTGACATGGAATTTCCATTTTACGGATTTTTTGTGCAATAGTTTTGTTGCCTATAATATGAGACTAAATTGCCTATTTTTATGTGTAAATACAAGCACATTTGGGTAGTTTGCGGGGTCAATAACAGATATTTTTGGACTCCACTATATTCACGGAGCCTATAGATGGAGTTTGATATGGAATTTTATTTTAGGGATTTTTTTAGCAATAGTTATAGAGCCTATAAAATGAGACAAAATTGATCATTTTCATGAGTAAATACCAGCACATTTGGGTCGTTTATGGGATAAATAAGTGGGCACATTTAAGGCATTTGGGGAATCAATTATAGATATTTATGTACTCAGCGATAGTCACAGAACCTTTTCATAGAGTTTGATATGGAATTTCTATTTTTCGGATTATTTGAGCAATAGTTTTGTTTCCTATAATATTAGACTTAATTGCCCTTTTTTATGTGTAAATACAAGCACATTTGGGTAGTTTGCGGGGTCAATAACAGATATTTTTGGACTCCACTATATTCACGGAGCCTATAGATCGAGTTTGATATGGAATTTAAATTTTAGGGATTTTTTTAGCAATAGTTATAGAGCCTATAAAATGAGACAAAATTGATCATTTTCATGAGTAAATACCAGCACATTTTTGTCGTTTGTGGGATAAATAATTGAGCACATTTGAGGCATTTGCGGGATCAATTAGAGATATTTATGGACTCTACGATAGTCACAGAACCTATTCATAGAGTTTGATATGGAATTTCCATTTTACGGATTTTTTGTGCAATAGTTTTGTTGCCTATAATATGAGACTAAATTGCCCATTTTTATGTGTAAATACAAGCACATTTGGGTAGTTTGTGGGGTCAATAACAGATATTTTTAGACTCCACTATATTCACGGAGCCTATAGATGGAGTTTGATATGGAATTTTATTTTAGGGATTTTTTTAGCAATAGTTATAGAGCCTATAAAATGAGACAAAATTGATCATTTTCATGAGTAAATACCAGCACATTTGGGTCGTTTATGGGATAAATAAGTGGGCACATTTGAGTCATTTGTGGGATCAATTACAGATATTTATGGACTCTACGATAGTCACAGAACCTATTCATAGAGTTTGACATGGAATTTCCATTTTACGGATTTTTTGTGCAATAGTTTTGTTGCCTATAATATGAGACTAAATTGCCCATTTTTATGTGTAAATACAAGCACATTTGGGTAGTTTGCGGGGTCAATAACAGATATTTTTTGACTCCACTATATTCACGGAGCCTATAGATGGAGTTTGATATGGAATTTTAATTTTAGGGATTTTTTTAGCAATAGTTATAGAGCCTATAAAATGAGACAAAATTGATCATTTTCATGAGTAAATACAAGCACATTTGGGTCGTTTATGGGATAAATAAGTGGGCACATTTGAGTCATTTGTGGGATCAATTAGGGATATTTATGGACTCTACGATAGTCACAGAACCTATTCATAGAGTTTGACATGGAATTTCCATTTTACGGATTATTTGAGCAATAGTTTTGTTGCCTATAATATGAGACTAAATTGCCTGCTTTTATGTGTAAATACAAGCTCATTTGGGTAGTTTGTGGGGTCAATAACAGATATTTTTGGACTCCACTATATTCACGGAGCCTATAAATGGAGTTTGATATGGAATTTAAATTTTAGGGATTTTTTAAGCAATAGTTATAGAGCCTATAAAATGAGACAAAATTGATCATTTTCATGAGTAAATACCAGCACATTTGGGTCGTTTATGGGATAAATAAGTGGGCACATTTGAGTCATTTGTGGGATCAATTACAGATATTTATGGACTCTACGATAGTCACAGAACCTATTCATAGAGTTTGACATGGAATTTCCATTTTACGGATTTTTTGTGCAATAGTTTTGTTGCCTATAATATGAGACTAAATTGCCCATTTTTATGTGTAAATACAAGCACATTTGGGTAGTTTGTGGGGTCAATAAGAAATATTAATGGATTCCACTATTTTTACTGAGCCTATAGATGGAGTTTGATATGGAATTTTAATTTTAGGGATTTCTTTAGCAATAGTTATTGAGCCTATAAAATGAGACAAAATTGATCAATTTCATTAGTAAATACAAGCACATTTGAGCCGTTTATGTGAAAAATAAGTGAGCACATTTAGGTCATTTGTGGGTTCAATTATAGATATTTATGGACTTTACGATAGTCACCGAACTTATTCATAGAGTTTGACATGGAATTTCAATTTTACGGAATTTTTGAGCAATAGTTTTGTTGCCTATAATATGAGACTAAATTGCCCATTTTTATGTGTAAATACAAGCACATTTGGGTAGTTTTCGGGGTCAATAACAGATATTTTAGGACTCCACTAAATTCACGGAGCCTATAGATGGAATTTGATATGGAATTTTAATTTTAGGGATTTTTTTAGCAATAGTTATAGAGCCTATAAAATGAGATAAAATTGATCATTTTTATGAGTAAATACAGCACATTTGGGTCGTTTATGGGATAAATAAGTGGGCACATTTGAGTCATTTGTGGGATCAATTAGAGATATTTATGGACTCTACGATAGTCACAGAACCTATTTATAGAGTTTGACATGGAATTTCCATTTTACGGATTATTTGTGCAATAGTTTTGTTGCCTATAATATGAGACTAAATTGCCCATTTTTATGTGTAAATACAAGCACATTTGGGTAGTTTGCGGGGTCAATAACAGATATTTTCTGACTCCACTATATTCACGGAGCCTATAGATGGAGTTTGATATGGAATTTTATTTTAGGGATTTTTTTAGCAATAGTTATAGAGCCTATAAAATGAGACAAAATTGATCATTTTCATGAGTAAATACCAGCACATTTGGGTCGTTTATGGGATAAATAAGTGGGCACATTTGAGTCATTTGTGGGATCAATTACAGATATTTATGGACTCTACGATAGTCACAGAACCTATTTATAGAGTTTGACATGGAATTTCCATTTTACGGATTATTTGTGCAATAGTTTTGTTGCCTATAATATGAGACTAAATTGCCCATTTTTATGTGTAAATACAAGCACATTTGGGTAGTTTGCGGGGTCAATAACAGATATTTTCTGACTCCACTATATTCACGGAGCCTATAGATGGAGTTTGATATGGAATTTTAATTTTAGGGATTTTTTTAGCAATAGTTATAGAGCCTATAAAATGAGACAAAATTGATCATTTTCATGAGTAAATACCAGCACATTTGGGTCGTTTATGGGATAAATAAGTGAGCACATTTGAGGCATTTGGGGGATCAATTAGAGATATTTATGGACTCTACGATAGTCACAGAACCTATTCATAGAGTTTGATATGGAATTTCCATTTTACGGATTATTTGTGCAATAGTTTTGTTGCCTATAATATGAGACTAAATTGCCCATTTTTATGTGTAAATACAAGCACATTTGGGTAGTTTGTGGGGTCAATAACAGATATTTTTGGACTCCACTATATTCACGGAGCCTATAGATGGAGTTTGATATGAAATTTTTATTTTAGGGATTTTTTTAGCAATAGTTATAGAGCCTATAAAATGAGACAAAATTGATCATTTTCATGAGTAAATACAAGCACATTTGGGTCGTTTATGGGATAAATAAGTGGGCACATTTGAGGCATTTGGGGGATCAATTAGAGATATTTATGGACTCTACGATAGTCACAGAACCTATTTATAGAGTTTGATATGGAATTTCCATTTTACGGATTTTTTGTGCAATAGTTTTGTTGCCTATAATATGAGACTAAATTGCCCATTTTTATGTGTAAATACAAGCACATTTGGGTAGTTTGTGGGGTCAATAACTGATATTTTTGGACTCCACTATATTCACGGAGCCTATAGATGGAGTTTGATATGGAATTTATATTTTAGGGATTTTTTTAGCAATAGTTATAGAGCCTATAAAATTGAGACAAAATTGATCATTTTCATGAGTAAATACAAGCACATTTTGGTCGTTTGAGGGATAAATAAGTGGGCACATTTGAGGCATTTGGGGGATCAATTTCAGATATTTAAGAACTCTACGATAGTCACAGAACCTATTTATAGAGTTTGATATGGAATTTCTATTTTGCGGATTTTTTGCGCAATAGTTTTGTTGCCTATAATATGAGACTAAATTGCCCATTTTTATGTGTAAATACAAGCACATTTGGGTAGTTTGCGGGGTCAATAACAGATATTTTTGGACTCCACTATATTCACGGAGCCTATAGATGGAGTTTGATATGGAATTTATATTTTAGGGATTTTTTTAGCAATAGTTATAGAGCCAATAAAATGAGACAAAATTGATCATTTTCATGAGTAAATACAAGCACATTTTGGTCGTTTGTGGGATAAATAATTGAGCACATTTGAGGCATTTGCGGGATCAATTAGAGATATTTATGGACTCTACGATAGTCACAGAACCTATTCATAGAGTTTGATAAGGAATTTCCATTTTACGGATTTTTTGAGCAATAGTTTTGTTGCCTATAATATGAGACTAAATTGCCATTTTTATGTGTAAATACAAGCACATTTGGGTAGTTTGCGGGGTCAATAACAGATATTTTCTGACTCCACTATATTCACGGAGCCTATAGATGGAGTTTGATATGGAATTTTATTTTAGGGATTTTTTTAGCAATAGTTATAGAGCCTATAAAATGAGACAAAATTGATCATTTTCATGAGTAAATACCAGCACATTTGGGTCGTTTATGGGATAAATAAGTGGGCACATTTGAGTCATTTGTGGGATCAATTACAGATATTTATGGACTCTACGATAGTCACAGAACCTATTTATAGAGTTTGACATGGAATTTCCATTTTACGGATTATTTGTGCAATAGTTTTGTTGCCTATAATATGAGACTAAATTGCCCATTTTTATGTGTAAATACAAGCACATTTGGGTAGTTTGCGGGGTCAATAACAGATATTTTCTGACTCCACTATATTCACGGAGCCTATAGATGGAGTTTGATATGGAATTTTATTTTAGGGATTTTTTTAGCAATAGTTATAGAGCCTATAAAATGAGACAAAATTGATCATTTTCATGAGTAAATACCAGCACATTTGGGTCGTTTAAGGGATAAATAAGTGAGCACATTTGAGTCATTTGTGGGATCAATTAGAGATATTTATGGACTCTACGATAGTCACAGAACCTATTCATAGAGTTTGACATGGAATTTCCATTTTACGGATTATTTGAGCAATAGTTTTGTTGCCTATAATATGAGACTAAATTGCCCATTTTTATGTGTAAATACAAGCACATTTGGGTAGTTTGCGGGGTCAATAACAGATATTTTTTGACTCCACTATATTCACGGAGCCTATAGATGGAGTTTGATATGGAATTTTAATTTTAGGGATTTTTTTAGCAATAGTTATAGAGCCTATAAAATGAGACAAAATTGATCATTTTCATGAGTAAATACAAGCACATTTGGGTCGTTTATGGGATAAATAAGTGAGCACATTTGAGTCATTTGTGGGATCAATTAGAGATATTTATGGACTCTACGATAGTCACAGAACCTATTTATAGAGTTTGACATGGAATTTCAATTTTATGGATTTTTTGAGCAATAGTTTTGTTGCCTATAATATGAGACTAAATTGCCAATTTTTATGTGTAAATACAAGTACATTTGGGTAGTTTGTGGGGTCAATAACAGATATTTTATGACACCACTATATTAACGGAAGCTAAAGATGGAGTTTGATATAGAATTTAAATTTTAGAGATTTTTTTAGCAATAGTTATAGAGCCTATAAAATGTGACAAAATAGATCATTTTCATGAGTAAATACCAGCACATTTGGGTCGTTTAAGGGATAAATAAGTGAGCACATTTGAGTCATTTGGGGGATCAATTAGAGATATTTATGGACTCTACGATAGTCACAGAACCTATTCATAGAGTTTGATATGGAATTTCTATTTGACAGATTTTTTGAGCAATAGTTTTGTTGCCTATAATATGAGACTAAATTGCTCATTTTTATGTGTAAATACAAGCACATTTGTGTAGTTTGTGGGGTCAATAACAGATATTTTATTACTCCACTATATTCACGGAGCCTATAGATGGAGTTTGATATGGAATTTTAATTTTAGGGATTTTTTTAGCAATAGTTATAGAGCCTATAAAATGAGACAAAATTGATCATTTTCATGAGTAAATACAAGCACATTTGGGTCGTTTATGGGATAAATAAGTGAGCACATTTGAGTCATTTGTGGGATCAATTAGAGATATTTATGGACTCTACGATAGTCACAGAACCTATTCATAGAGTTTGACATGGAATTTCCATTTTACGGATTTTTTGTGCAATAGTTTTGTTGCCTATAATATGAGACTAAATTGCCTATTTTTATGTGTAAATACAAGCACATTTGGGTAGTTTGCGGGGTCAATAACAGATATTTTTTGACTCCACTATATTCACGGAGCCTATAGATGGAGTTTGATATGGAATTTTAATTTTAGGGATTTTTTTAGCAATAGTTATAGAGCCTATAAAATGAGACAAAATTGATCATTTTCATGAGTAAATACAAGCACATTTGGGTCGTTTATGGGATAAATAAGTTGGCACATTTGAGTCATTTGTGGGTTCAATTAGAGATATTTATGGACTCTACGATAGTCACAGAACCTATTCATTGAGTTTGACATGGAATTTCCATTTTACGGATTTTTTTTGCAATAGTTTTGTTGCCTATAATATGAGACTAAATTTCCCATTTTATGTGTAAATACAAGCACATTTGAGTAGTTTGTGGGGTCAATAACAGATATTTTAGGACTCCACTATATTCACGGAGCCTATAGATGGAGTTTGATATGGAATTTTAATTTTAGAGATTTTTTTAGCAATAGTTATAGTGCCTATAAAATGAGACAAAATTGATCATTTTCATGAGAAAATACAAGCAGATTTGGGTCGTTTATGGGATAAATAAGTGAACACATTTGAGTCATTTTTGGGATCAATTAGAGATATTTATTGACTCTACGATAGTCACAAAACCTATTTATAGAGATTGATATGGAATTTCGATTTTACGGATCATTTGAGCAATAGTTTTGTTGCCTATAATATGATACTAAATTGCCCATATTTATGTGTAAATACAAGCACATTTGGGTAGTTTGTGGTGTCAATAACAGATATTTTTGGACTCCACTATATTCACGGAGCCTATAGATCGAGTTTGATATGGAATTTTATTTTAGGGATTTTTTTAGCAATAGTTATAGAGCCTATAAAATGAGACAAAATTGATCATTTTCATGAGTAAATACCAGCACATTTGGGTCGTTTATGGGATAAATAAGTGGGCACATTTGAGTCATTTGTGGGATCAATTACAGATATTTATGGACTCTACGATAGTCACAGAACCTATTTATAGAGTTTGACATGGAATTTCCATTTTACGGATTATTTGTGCAATAGTTTTGTTGCCTATAATATGAGACTAAATTGCCATTTTTATGTGTAAATACAAGCACATTTGGGTAGTTTGCGGGGTCAATAACAGATATTTTCTGACTCCACTATATTCACGGAGCCTATAGATGGAGTTTGATATGGAATTTTATTTTAGGGATTTTTTTAGCAATAGTTATAGAGCCTATAAAATGAGACAAAATTGATCATTTTCATGAGTAAATACCAGCACATTTGGGTCGTTTATGGGATAAATAAGTGGGCACATTTGAGTCATTTGTGGGATCAATTACAGATATTTATGGACTCTACGATAGTCACAGAACCTATTTATAGAGTTTGATATGGAATTTCCATTTTACGGATTTTTTGTGCAATAGTTTTGTTGCCTATAATATGAGACTAAATTGCCCATTTTTATGTGTAAATACAAGCACATTTGGGTAGTTTGTGGGGTCAATAACAGATATTTTTAGACTCCACTATATTCACGGAGCCTATAGATGGAGTTTGATATGGAATTTATATTTTAGGGATTTTTTTAGCAATAGTTATAGAGCCAATAAAATGAGACAAAATTGATCATTTTCATGAGTAAATACAAGCACATTTTGGTCGTTTATGGGATAAATAAGTGAGCACATTTAAGTCATTTGTGGGATCAATTAGAGATATTTATGGACTCTACGATAGTCACAGAACCTATTCATAGAGTTTGACATGGAATTTCCATTTTACGGATTTTTTGAGCAATTGTTTTGTTGCCTATAATATGAGACTAAATTGCCCATTTTTATGTGTAAATACAAGCACATTTGAGTAGTTTGCGGGGTTAATAACAGATATTTTCTGACTCCACTATATTCACGGAGCCTATAGATGGAGTTTGATATGGAATTTTATTTTAGGGATTTTTTTAGCAATAGTTATAGAGCCTATAAAATGAGACAAAATTGATCATTTTCATGAGTAAATACCAGCACATTTGGGTCGTTTATGGGATAAATAAGTGGGCACATTTGAGTCATTTGTGGGATCAATTACAGATATTTATGGACTCTACGATAGTCACAGAACCTATTTATAGAGTTTGACATGGAATTTCCATTTTACGGATTATTTGTGCAATAGTTTTGTTGCCTATAATATGAGACTAAATTGCCCATTTTTATGTGTAAATACAAGCACATTTGGGTAGTTTGCGGGGTCAATAACAGATATTTTCTGACTCCACTATATTCACGGAGCCTATAGATGGAGTTTGATATGGAATTTTACTTTTAGGGATTTTTTTAGCAATAGTTATAGAGCCTATAAAATGAGACAAAATTGATCATTTTCATGAGTAAATACAAGCACATTTGGGTCGTTTATGGGATAAATAAGTGGGCACATTTGAGTCATTTGTGGGATCAATTAGAGATATTTATGGACTCTACGATAGTCACAGAACCTATTCATAGAGTTTGACATGGAATTTCCATTTTACGGATTTTTTGAGCAATAGTTTTGTTGCCTATAATATGAGACTAAATTGCCCATTTTTATGTGTAAATACAAGCACATTTGGGTAGTTTGCGGGGTCAATAACAGATATTTTCGGACTCCACTATATTCACGGAGCCTATAGATGGAGTTTGATATGGAATTTTAATTTTAGGGATTTTTTTAGCAATAGTTATAGAGCCTATAAAATGAGACAAAATTGATCATTTTCATGAGTAAATACAAGCACATTTGGGTCGTTTATGGGATAAATAAGTGTGCACATTTGAGTTATTTGTGGGATCAATTAGAGATATTTATGGACTCTACGATAGTCACAGAACCTATTCATAGAGTTTGACATGGAATTTCCATTTTACGGATTTTTTGAGCAATAGTTTGGTTGCCTATAATATGAGACTAAATTGCCATTTTTATGTGTAAATACAAGCACATTTGGGTAGTTTGCGGGGTCAATAACAGATATTTTCTGACTCCACTATATTCACGGAGCCTATAGATGGAGTTTGATATGGAATTTTATTTTAGGGATTTTTTTAGCAATAGTTATAGAGCCTATAAAATGAGACAAAATTGATCATTTTCATGAGTAAATACCAGCACATTTGGGTCGTTTATGGGATAAATAAGTGGGCACATTTGAGTCATTTGTGGGATCAATTACAGATATTTATGGACTCTACGATAGTCACAGAACCTATTTATAGAGTTTGACATGGAATTTCCATTTTACGGATTATTTGTGCAATAGTTTTGTTGCCTATAATATGAGACTAAATTGCCATTTTTATGTGTAAATACAAGCACATTTGGGTTGTTTGTGGGGTCAATAATGAATATTTTTTAACTCCACTATATTCACGGAGTTTATAGATGGAGTTTGATATGGAATTTTAATTTTAGGGATTTTTTTAGCAATAGTTAAAGAGCCTATAAAATGAGACAATATTGATCATTTTTATGAGTAAATACAAGCACATTTGGGTCGTTTAAAGTATAAATAAGTGAGCACATTTGATTAATTTTTGGGATCAATCTGATATATTTATGGACTCAGCGATAGTCACCGAACCTATTCATTGAGTTTGATATGGAATTTCCATTTTACTAATTTTTTGAGCAATAGTTTTGATGCCTATAATATGAGACTAAATTACCCATTTTTATGCGTAAATACAAGCACATTTGGGTAGTTTGCGGGGTCAATAACAGATATTTCAGGACTCCACAATATTCACGGAGCCTATAGATGGAGTTTTTAGTAATAGTTATGGAGCCTATAAAATGAGACAAAATTGATCATTTTCATTCGTAAATACAAACACATTTGGGTCGTTAAAGCGATCAATAAGTGAGCACATTTGAGTCATTTGTGGGATCAATTTGGGATATTTATGGACTCTAGGATAGTCACAGAACCTATTTATAGAGTTTGACATGGAATTTCCATTTTACGGATTTTTTGTGCAATAGTTTTGTTGCCTATAATATGAGACTAAATTGCCCATTTTTATGTGTAAATACAAGCACATTTGGGTAGTTTGTGGGGTCAATAACAGATATTTTTTGACTCCACTATATTCACGGAGCCTATAGATGGAGTTTGATATGGAATTTAAATTTTAGGGATTTTTTTAGCAATAGTTATAGAGCCTATAAAATGAGACAAAATTGATCATTTTCATGAGTAAATACAAGCACATTTGGGTCGTTTGTGGGATAAATAAGTGGGCACATTTGAGTCATTTGTGGGATCAATTACAGATATTTATGGACTCTACGATAGTCACAGAACCTATTTATAGAGTTTGACATGGAATTTCCATTTTACGGATTATTTGTGCAATAGTTTTGTTGCCTATAATATGAGACTAAATTGCCCATTTTTATGTGTAAATACAAGCACATTTGGGTAGTTTGCGGGGTCAATAACAGATATTTTATGACTCCACTATATTCACGGAGCCTATAGATGGAGTTTGATATGGAATTTTATTTTAGGGATTTTTTTAGCAATAGTTATAGAGCCTATAAAATGAGACAAAATTGATCATTTTCATGAGTAAATACAAGCACATTTGGGTCGTTTAAGGGATAAATAAGTGAGCACATTTGAGTCATTTGTGGGATCAATTAGAGATATTTATGGACTCTACGATAGTCACAGAACCTAATCATAGAGTTTGACATGGAATTTCCATTTTACGGATTTTTTGTGCAATAGTTTTGTTGCCTATAATATGAGACTAAATTGCCCATTTTTATGTGTAAATTCAAGCACATTTGGGTAGTTTGCGGGGTCAATAACAGATATTTTTGGACTCCACTATATTCACGGAGCCTATAGATGGAGTTTGATATGGAATTATAATTTTAGGGATTTTTTTAGCAATAGTTATAGAGCCTATAAAATGAGACAAAATTGATCATTTTCATGAGTAAATACAAGCACATTTGGGTCGTTTAAGGGATAAATAAGTGAGCACATTTGAGTCATTTGTGGGATCAATTATAGATATTTATGGACTCTACGATAGTCACAGAACCTATTCATAGAGTTTGACATGGAATTTCCATTTTACGGATTTTTTGAGCAATAGTTTTGTTGCCTATAATATGAGACTAAATTGCCATTTTTATGTGTAAATACAAGCACATTTGGGCAGTTTGCGGGGTCAATAACTGATATTTACGGACTCCACTATATTCACGGAGCCTATAGATCGAGTTTGATCTGGAATTTTAATTTTAGGGATTTTTTTAGCAATAGTTATAGAGCCTATAAAATGAGACAAAATTGATCATTTTCATGAGTAAATACCAGCACATTTGGGTCGTTTATGGGATAAATAAGTGGGCACATTTGAGTCATTTGTGGGATCAATTACAGATATTTATGGACTCTACGATAGTCACAGAACCTATTCATAGAGTTTGACATGGAATTTCCATTTTACGGATTTTTTGTGCAATAGTTTTGTTGCCTATAATATGAGACTAAATTGCCCATTTTTATGTGTAAATACAAGCACATTTGGGTAGTTTGCGGGGTCAATAACAGATATTTTTTGACTCCACTATATTCACGGAGCCTATAGATGGAGTTTGATATGGAATTTTTATTTTAGGGATTTTTTTAGCAATAGTTATAGAGCCTATAAAATGAGACAAAATTGATCATTTTCATGAGTAAATACAAGCACATTTGGGTCGTTTAAGCGATAAATAAGTGAGCACATTTAAGTCATTTGTGGGATCAATTAGAGATATTTATGGACTCTTCGATAGTCACAAATCCTATTCATAGAGTTTGACATGGAATTTTAATTTTACGGATTTTTTGGGCAATAGTTTTGTTGCCTATAATAATGGACTAAATTGCCTATTTTTATGTGGAAATACAAGCACATTTGAGTAGTTTGTGGGGCCAATAACAGATATTTTTAGACTCCACTATATTCACGGAGCCTATAGATGGAGTTTGATATGGAATTTTTATTTTAGGGATTTTTTTAGCAATAGTTATAGAGCCTATAAAATGAGACAAAATTTATCATTTTCAGTAGTAAATACAAGCACATTTGGGTCGTTATAGGGATAATTAAGTGTGCACATTTAAGTCATTAGTGGGGTCAATTAGAGATATTTATGGACTCTACGATAGTCACAAAACCTATTCATAGAGTTTGACATGGAATTTCCATTTTACGAATTTTTTGAGCAATAGTTTTGTTGCCTATAATATGAGACTAAATTGCCTATTTTTATGTGTAAATACAAGCACATTTGGGTAGTTTGTGGGGTCAATAACAGATATTTTTTGACTCCACTATATTCACGGAGCCTATAGATGGAGTTTGATATGGAATTTTAATTTTAGGGATTTTTTTAGCAATAGTTATAGAGCCTATAAAATGAGACAAAATTGATCATTTTCATGAGTAAATACAAGCACATTTGGGTCGTTTATGGGATAAATAAGTGAGCACATTTGAGTCATTTGTGGGATCAATTAGAGATATTTATGGACTCTACGATAGTCACAGAACCTATTGATAGAGTTTGACATGGAATTTCTATTTTACGGATTTTTTGAGCAATAGTTTTGTTGCCTATAATATGAGACTAAATTGCCCATTTTTATGTGTAAATACAAGCACATTTGGGTAGTTTGAGGGGTCAATAACAGATATTTTTTGACTCCACTATATTCACGGAGCCTATAGATGGAGTTTGATATGGAATTTTATTTTTAGGGATTTTTTTAGCAATAGTTATAGAGCCTATAAAATGAGACAAAATTGATCATTTTCATGAGTAAATACAAGCACATTTGGGTCGTTTAGGGGATAAATAAGTGGGCACATTTGAGTCATTTGTGGGATCAATTAGAGATATTTATGGACTCTACGATAGTCACAGAACCTATTCATAGAGTTTGACATGGAATTTCCATTTTACGGATTTTTTGGGCAATAGTTTTGTTGCCTATAATATGAGACTAAATTGCCTATTTTTATGTGTAAATACAAGCACATTTGGGTAGTTTGCGGGGTCAATAACAGATATTTTAGGACTCCACTATATTCACGGAGCCTATAGATGGAGTTTGATATGGAATTTTAATTTTAGGGCTTTTTTAGCAATAGTTATAGAGCCTATAAAATGGGACAAAATTGATTATTTTCATGAGTAAATACCAGCATATTTGTGTCGTTTAAGGGATAAAAAAGTGAGCACATTTGAGTCATTTGTGGGATCAATTAGGGCTATTTATTGACTCTACGGTAGTCACAGAACCTATACATAGAGTTTGATATTAAATTTCCATTTTACGAATTTTTTGTGCAATAGTCTTGCTGCCTATAATATGAGACTAAATTGCCCATTATTATGTGTAAATACAAGCACATTTGGTTATTTTGTAGGGTCAATAACAGATATTTTTGGACTCCACTATATACACGGAGCCTATAGATGGAGTTTGATATAGAATTTTAATTTTAGGGATTTTTTTAGCAATAGTTATAGAGCCTATAAAATGAGACAAAATTGATCATTTTCATGAGTAAATACCAGCACATTTGGGTCGTTTAAGGAATAAATAAGTGAGCACATTTGAGTCATTTGTGGGATCAATTAGAGATATTTATGGACTCTACGATAGTCACAGAACCTATTTATAGAGTTTGACATGGAATTTCCATTTTACGGATTATTTGTGCAATAGTTTTGTTGCCTATAATATGAGACTAAATTGCCCATTTTATGTGTAAATACAAGCACATTTGGGTAGTTTGCGGGGTCAATAACAGATATTTTCTGACTCCACTATATTCACGGAGCCTATAGATGGAGTTTGATATGGAATTTTAATTTTAGGGATTTTTTTAGCAATAGTTATAGAGCCTATAAAATGAGACAAAATTGATCATTTTCATGAGTAAATACAAGCACATTTGGGTCGTTTATGGGATAAATAAGTGAGCACATTTGAGTCATTTGTGGGATCAATTAGAGATATTTATGGACTCTACGATAGTCACAGAACCTATTTATAGAGTTTGATATGGAATTTCCATTTTACGGATTTTTTGAGCAATAGTTTTGTTGCCTATAATATGAGACTAAATTGCCTATTTTTATGTGTAAATACAAGCACATTTGGGTAGTTTGTGGGGTCAATAACAGATATTTTTTGAATCCACTATATTCACGGGGACTATAGATGGAGTTTGATATGAAATTTTAATTTTAGCGATTTTTTTAGCAATTGTTATAGAGCCTATAAAATGAGACTAAATTGATCATATTCATGAGTAAATACCTGCACATTTGGGTCGTTTAAGCGATAAATAAGTGAGCACATTTAAGTCATTTGTGGGATCAATTAGTGATATTTATGGACTTTACGATAGTCACAAGACCTATTCATAGAGTTTGACATGGAATTTCCATTTTACGGATTTTTTGTGCAATAGTTTTGTTGCCTATAATATGAGACTAAATTGCCCATTTTTATGTGTAAATACAAGTACATTTGGGTAGTTTGTGGGGTCAATAACAGATATTTATGGACTCCACTATATTCACGGAGCCTTTAGATGGAGTTTGATATGGAATTTAAATTTTAGGGATTTTTTTAGCAATAGTTATAGAGCCTATAAAATGAGACAAAATTAATCATTTTAATGAGTAATTGCAAGCACATTTGAGTCCATTACGGGATAAATAAGAGGGCATATTTTAGGCATTTGGGGGATTAATTAGTGATATTTATGGACTCTACGATTGTCACAGACCCTATTGATAGAGTTTGACATGGAATTTCCATTTTACGGATTTTTTGAGCAATAGTTTTGTTGCCTATAATATGAGACTAAATTGCCCATTTCTATGTGTAAATACAAGCACATTTGGGTAGTTTGTGGGGTCAATAACAGATATTTTGGGACTCCACTATATTCACGGAGCCTATAGATGGAGTTTGATATGGAATTTTATTTTAGGGATTTTTTTAGCAATAGTTATAGAGCCTATAAAATGAGACAAAATTGATCATTTTCATGAGTAAATACCAGCACATTTGGGGTTTATGGGATAAATAAGTGGGCACATTTGAGTCATTGTGGGATCAATTACAGATATTATGGACTCTACGAGTCACAGAACCTATTTATAGAGTTTGACATGGAATTTCCATTTTACGGATTATTTGTGCAATAGTTTTGTTGCCTATAATATGAGACTAAATTGCCCATTTTTATGTGTAAATACAAGCACTTTGGGTAGTTTGCGGGGTCAATAACAGATTTTTTCTGACTCCACTATATTCACGGCCTATAGATGGAGTTTGATATGGAATTTTTATTTTGGGATTTTTTTAGCAATAGTTATAGAGCTATAAAATGAGACAAAATTGATCATTTTCATGAGTAAATACCAGCACATTTGGGTCGTTTATGGGATAAATAAGTGGGCACATTTAAGGCATTTGGGGGATCAATTAGAGAAATTTATGTGCTCTTCGATAGTCACAGAACCTATTCATAGAGTTTGAAATGGAATTTCTATTTTGCGGATTATTTGTGCAATAGTTTTGTTGCCTATAATATGAGACTAAATTGCCCATTTTTATGTGTAAATACAAGCATATTTGGGTAGTTTGCGGGGTCAATAACAGATATTTTTTGAATCCACTATATTCACGGAGCCTATAGATGGAGTTTGATATGGAATTTTAATTTTAGGGATTTTTTTAGCAATAGTTATAGAGCCTATAAAATGAGACAAAATTGATCATTTTCATGAGTAAATACCAGCACATTTGGGTCGTTTAAGGGATAAATAAGTGAGCACATTTGAGTCATTTGTGGGATCAATTAAAGATATTTATGGACTCTACGATAGTCACAAGACCTATTCTATGAGTTTGACATGGAATTTTGATTTTACAGATTTTTTGAGCAATAGTTTGTTGCCTATAATATGAGACTAATTGCCATTTTTATGTGTAAATACAAGCACATTTGGGTAGTTTGCGGGGTCAATAACAGATATTTTCTGACTCCACTATATTCACGGAGCCTATAGATGGAGTTTGATATGGAATTTTTATTTTAGGGATTTTTTTAGCAATAGTTATAGAGCCTATAAAATGAGACAAAATTGATCATTTTCATGAGTAAATACAGCACATTTGGGTCGTTTATGGGATAAATAAGTGGGCACATTGAGTCATTTGTGGGATCAATTACAGATATTTATGGACTCTACGATAGTCACAGAACCTTTATAGAGTTTGACATGGAATTTCCATTTTACGGATTATTTGTGCAATAGTTTTGTTGCTATAATATGAGACTAAATTGCCTATTTATGTGTAAATACAAGCACATGGGTAGTTTGCGGGGTCAATAACAGATATTTTCTGACTCCACATATTCACGGAGCTATAGATGGAGTTTGATATGGAATTTTATTTTAGGGATTTTTTTAGCAATAGTTATAGAGCCTATAAAATGAGACAAAATTGATCATTTTCATGAGTAAACCAGCACATTTGGGTCGTTTATGGGATAAATAAGTGGGCACATTTGAGTCATTTGTGGGATCAATTAAGATATTTATGGACTCTACGATAGTCACAGAACCTATTATAGAGTTTGACATGGAATTTCCATTTTACGGATTATTGTGCAATAGTTTGTTGCCTATAATATGAGACTAATTGCCCATTTTTATGTGTAAATCAAGCACATTTGGGTAGTTTGCGGGGTCAATAACAGATATTTTCTGACTCCACTATATTCACGGAGCCTATAGATGGAGTTGATATGGAATTTATATTTAGGGATTTTTTAGCAATAGTTATAGAGCCTATAAATGAGACAAAATTGATCATTTCATGAGTAAATACCAGCACATTTGGGTCGTTTATGGGATAAATAAGTGGGCACATTTGAGTCATTTGTGGGATCAATTACAGATATTTATGGACTCTACGATAGTCACAGAACCTATTTATAGAGTTTGACATGGAATTTCCATTTTACGGATTATTTGTGCAATAGTTTTTGTTGCCTATAATATGAGACTAAATTGCCCTTTTATGTGTAAATACAAGCACATTTGGGTAGTTTGCGGGGTCAATAACAGATATTTCTGACTCCACTATATTCACGGAGCCTATAGATGGAGTTTGATATGGAATTTATATTTTAGGGATTTTTTTAGCAATAGTTATAGAGCCTATAAAATGAGACAAAATGATCATTTTCATGAGTAAATACCAGCACATTTGGGTCGTTTATGGGATAAATAAGTGGGCACATTTGAGTCATTTGTGGGATCAATTACAGATATTTATGGACTCTACGATAGTCACAGAACCTATTTAGAGTTTGACATGGAATTTCCATTTTACGGATTATTTGTGCAATAGTTTGTTGCCTATAATATGAGACTAAATTGCCCATTTTTATGTGTAAATACAAGCACATTTGGTAGTTTGCGGGGTCAATAACAGATATTTTCTGACTCCACTATATTCACGGAGCCTATAGATGGAGTTTGATATGGAATTTTTATTTTAGGGATTTTTTTAGCAATAGTTATAGAGCCTATAAAATGAGACAAAATTGATCATTTTCATGAGTAAATACCGCACATTTGGGTCGTTTATGGGATAAATAAGTGGGCACATTTGAGTCATTTGTGGGATCAATTACAGATATTATGGACTCTACGATAGTCACAGAACCTATTTATAGAGTTTGACATGGAATTTCCTTTACGGATTATTTGTGCAATAGTTTTGTTGCCTATAATATGAGACTAAATTGCCATTTTTATGTGTAATACAAGCACATTTGGGTAGTTTGCGGGGTCAATAACAGATATTTTCTGACTCCACTATATTCACGGAGCCTATAGATGGAGTTTGATATGGAATTTATATTTTAGGGATTTTTTAGCAATAGTTATAGAGCCTATAAAATGAGACAAAATTGATCATTTTCATGAGTAATACCAGCACATTTGGGTCGTTTATGGGATAAATAAGTGGGCACATTTGAGTCATTTGTGGGATCAATTACAGATATTTATGGACTCTACGATAGTCACAGAACCTATTTATAGAGTTTGACATGGAATTTCCATTTTACGGATTATTTGTGCAATAGTTTTGTTGCCTATATATGAGACTAAATTGCCATTTTTATGTGTAATACAAGCACATTTTGTTTGGTAGTTTGCGGGTCATAACAGATATTTGACTCCACTATATTCACGGAGCCTATAGATGGAGTTTGATATGGAATTTTATTTTAGGGATTTTTTTAGCAATAGTTATAGGCCTATAAAATGAGACAAAATTGATCATTTCATGAGTAAATACCAGCACATTTGGGTCGTTATGGGATAAATAAGTGGGCACATTTGAGTCATTGTGGGATCAATTACAGATATTTATGGACTCTACGATAGTCACAGAACCTATTTATAGAGTTTGACATGGAATTTCCATTTTACGGATTTTTTGCAATAGTTTTGTTGCCTATAATATGAGACTAAATTGCCCATTTTTTGTGTAAATACAAGCACATTTGGGTAGTTTGCGGGGGTCAATAACAGATATTCTGACTCCACTATATTCACGGAGCCTATAGATGGAGTTTGATATGGAATTTTATTTAGGGATTTTTTAGCAATAGTTATAGAGCTATAAAATGAGACAAAATGATCATTTTCATGAGTAAATACAGCACATTTGGGTCGTTATGGGATAAATAAGTGGCACATTGAGTCATTTGTGGGATCAATTACAGATATTTATGGACTCTACGATAGTCACAGAACCTATTTATAGAGTTTGACATGGAATTTCCATTTTACGGATTATTTGTGCAATAGTTTTGTTGCCTATAATGAGACTAAATTGCCCTTTTATGTGTAAATACAAGCACATTTGGTAGTTTGCGGGGTCAATAACAGATATTCTGACTCCACTATATTCACGGAGCCTATAGATGGGTTTGATATGGAATTTATATTTTAGGGATTTTTTTAGCAATAGTTTAGAGCCTATAAAATGAGACAAAATTGATCATTTTCATGAGTAAATACGCACATTGGGTCGTTTATGGGATAAATAAGTGGGCACATTTGAGTCATTGTGGGATCAATTACAGATATTTATGGACTCTACGATAGTCACAGAACCTATTTATAGAGTTTGACATGGAATTCCATTTTACGGATTATTTGTGCAATAGTTTTGTTGCCTATAATATGAGACTAAATTGCCCATTTTTATGTGTAATTCAAGCACATTTGGTAGTTTGCGGGGTCAATAACAGATATTTTCTGACTCCACTATATTCACGGAGCCTATAGATGGAGTTTGATATGGATTTTATTTTTAGGGATTTTTTAGCAATAGTTATAGAGCCTATAAAATGAGACAAAATTGATCTTTCATGAGTAAATACCAGCACATTTGGGTCGTTTATGGGATAAATAAGTGGGCACATTTGAGTCATTTGTGGGATCAATTACAGATATTTATGGACTCTACGATGTCACAGAACCTATTTAGAGTTTGACATGGAATTTCCATTTTACGGATTATTTGTGCAATAGTTTTGTTGCCTATAATATGAGACTAAATTGCCCTTTTTATGTGTAAATACAAGCACATTTGGGTAGTTTGCGGGGTCAATAACAGATATTTTCTGACTCCACTATTCACGGAGCTATAGATGGAGTTTGATATGGAATTTTTATTTTAGGGATTTTTTTAATAGTTATAGAGCTATAAAATGAGACAAATTGATTTTTCATGAGTAAATACCAGCACATTTGGGTCGTTTATGGGATAAATAAGTGGGCACATTTGAGTCATTTGTGGGATCAATTACAGATATTTATGGACTCTACGATAGTCACAGACCTATTTATAGAGTTTGACATGGAATTTCCATTTTACGGATTATTTGTGCAATAGTTTTGTTGCCTATAATATGAGACTAAATTGCCCATTTTTATGTGTAAATACAAGCACATTTGGGTAGTTTGCGGGGTCAATAACAGATTTTCTGACTCCACTATATTCACGGAGCCTATAGATGGAGTTTGATATGGAATTTATATTTAGGGATTTTTTTAGCATAGTTAGGAGCCTAAAATGAGACAAAATTGATCATTTTCATGAGTAAATACCAGCACATTTGGGTCGTTTATGGGATAAATAAGTGGGCACATTTGAGTCATTTGTGGGATCAATTACAGATATTTATGGACTCTACGATAGTCACAGAACCTATTTATAGAGTTTGACATGGAATTTCCATTTTACGGATTATTTGTGCAATAGTTTTGTTGCCTATAATATGAGACTAAATTGCCCATTTTTATGTGTAAATACAAGCACATTTGGGTAGTTTGCGGGGTCAATAACAGATATTTTCTGACTCCACTATATTCACGGAGCCTATAGATGGAGTTTGATATGGAATTTTATTTAGGGATTTTTTTAGCAATAGTTATAGAGCCTATAAAATGGACAAATTGATCATTTTCATGAGTAAATACCAGCACATTTGGGTCGTTTATGGGATAAATAAGTGGGCACATTTGAGTCATTTGTGGGATCAATTACAGATATTTATGGACTCTACGATGTCACAGAACCTATTATAGAGTTGACATGGAATTTCCATTTTACGGATTATGTGCAATAGTTTTGTTGCCTATAATATGAGACTAAATTGCCTATTTTTATGTGTAAATACAAGCACATTTGGGTAGTTTGCGGGGTCAATAACAGATATTTTCTGACTCCACTATATTCCGGAGCCTAGATGGAGTTGATATGGAATTTTATTTTAGGGATTTTTTTTAGCAATAGTTATGAGCCTATAAAATGAGACAAAATTGATCATTTTCATGAGTAAATACCAGCACATTTGGGTCGTTTATGGGATAAATAAGTGGGCACATTTGAGTCATTTGTGGATCAATTACAGATATTTATGGACTCTACGATAGTCACAGAACTATTTATAGAGTTTGACATGGAATTCCATTTTACGGATATTTGTGCAATAGTTTTGTTGCCTTAATATAGACTAAATTGCCCTTTTTATGTGTAATACAAGCACATTTGGGTAGTTTGCGGGGTCAATAACAGATATTTTCTGGCACTATATTCACGGAGCCTATAGATGGAGTTTGATATGGAATTTAATTTTAGGGATTTTTTTAGCAATAGTTATAGGAGCCTATAAAATGAGACAAAATTGATCATTTTCATGAGTAAATACCAGCACATTTGGGTCGTTTATGGGATAAATAAGTGGGCATTTGAGTCATTGTGGGATCAATTACAGATATTTATGGACTCTACGATGTCACAGAACCTATTTATAGAGTTTGACATGGAATTTCCATTTTACGGATTTGTGCAATAGTTTTGTTGCCTATAATATGAGACTAAATTGCCTATTTTATGTGTAAATACAAGCACATTTGGGTAGTTTGCGGGGTCAATAACAGATATTTTTGACTCCACTATATTCACGGAGCCTATAGATGGAGTTTGATATGGAATTTTTATTTTAGGGATTTTTTTAGCAATAGTTATAGAGCCTATAAAATGAGACAAATTGATCATTTTCATGAGTAAATACCAGCACATTTGGGTCGTTTATGGGATAAATAAGTGGGCACATTTGAGTCATTTGTGGATCAATTACAGATATTTATGGACTCTACGATTGTCACAGAACCTATTTATAGAGTGTTGACATGGAATTTCCATTTACGGATTTTTGTTGCAATAGTTTTGTTGCCTATAATATGAGACTAAATTGCCCTTTTTATGTGTAAATACAAGCACATTTGGGTAGTTTGCGGGGTCAATAACAGATATTTTCTGACTCCACTATATTTACGGAGCCTATAGATGGAGTTTGATATGGAATTTATATTTTAGGGATTTTTTTAGCAAAAGTTATAGAGCCTAAAATGAGACAAAATTGATCATTTTCATGAGTAAATACCAGCACATTGGGGTCGTTTATGGGATAAATAAGTGGGCACATTGAGTCATTTGTGGGATCAATTACAGATATTTATGGACTCTACGATTGTCACAGAACCTATTTATAGAGTTGACATGGAATTTCCATTTTACGGATTATTTGTGCAATAGTTTTGTGCCTATAATATGAGACTAAATTGCTATTTTTATGTGTAATACAAGCACATTTGGGTAGTTTGCGGGGTCAATAACAGATATTTCTGACTCCACTATATTCACAGCGGAGCCTATAGATGGAGTTTGATATGGAATTTTTATTAGGGATTTTTAGCAATAGTTATAGAGCCTATAAAATGAGACAAAATGATCATTTTCATGAGTAAATACCAGCACATTTGGGTCGTTTATGGGATAAATAAGTGGGCACATTTGAGTCATTTGTGGGATCAATTACAGATATTTATGGACTCTACGATTGTCACAGAACCTATTATAGAGTTTGACATGGAATTTCCATTTTACGGATTATTTGGCAATAGTTTTGTTGCCTATAATATGAGACTAAATTGCCATTTTATGTGTAAATACAAGCACATTTGGGTAGTTTGCGGGGTCAATAACAGACTATATTTGGCACCCACATATTCACGGAGCCTATAGATGGGTTTTGATATTGAAATTGATTATTTAGGATTTATTAGCATAGTATAGAGGCCTATAAAATGAGACAAAATTTATTATTTTCATGAAGTAAATACCTGCACATTTGGTCGTTTATGGGATCAATATGTGGGAACACTTGAGTCATTGTGGGATCAATTGCAGATATTTATGGACTATACGATGTCACAGAAAACCTATTGCATAGAGTTTGTCATGGAATTTCCATACTTATAGATTATGTGTGCAATAGTTGTTGCCATAATATGAGATTAATTGCCCATTTTTATGGTAAAGACAAGCTATTTTAAAAGTTTGCTGGGGTCTTTTCGGGGGTCAATAAAAGATATTTTCTGACTCCACTATATGCAGGCGACTATAGATGGAGTTGGATATGGAATTTATATTTTAAGGTTTTTTTTTTTTTTTTTTTAGCAAGAGTTATAGCGACATATAAAAGGGGACAAATTGATCATTTTCATGAGAATACCTGCCACATTTGGGTCGTTTATGGGATAAATAAGTGGGCACATTTGAGGTCATTTGTGGGAATCAATTACAGATATTATTGGACTCTAGATAGCACAGAAACAATTCAAGCAGAGTTGAAATGGATTTACCATTTTACGATTTTTTGAGCAATAGTTTTGTTGCCTATAATATGAGACTAAATGACCATTTTGATGTGAACTTCAAGCACATTTGGGTAGTTGCGGGGTCTACAGATATTTCGGACTCAACTATATCACGGAACCTCTCGATATGGTTGATATGGGATTTTATTTAGGATTTTTTTAGCAATAGTTCTAGAAGGCCATAAAATGAGACAAAAAATTGATCCTTTTCATGAGTAATACCTGCACCATTTGGTGTCGTTAATGGGATTAATAAGTGGCAGTTGAGTCATTTGAGGGATCAATACAGATATTTATGGCGTGGATTACAGATTAGTCAGAGAACCTATTTATTGAGTTGCATGGAATTGCCATTTACGGGAATAGTTGGGCAATAGTTTTTTGCCAATAATATAGACAAATGCCCTTTTTATGTGTCAATACAAGACACATTGGGGTAGTTTGCCTGTTTTTTTTGTTTTTTGGGTTTGTGACTTATTGTGATTTTTTCTGATCGTTACCACGCGTGTTATATCACGGGAGCCTATTAGATGGAGTTTGATGGAATTTATATTTTAGGGATTTTTTTTAGCAATAGTTATAGGCCTATAAAATAGACAAATATCATGTTTCATGAGTAATATCAGCACATTGGGTCGTTTATTGGGATAAATACGTGGGCACATTGAGTCATTTGTGGTGATCAATTACAGATATTTATGGACTCTACGATGGTCACAAGACCTATTTATAAGAGTTTACTTGGATTCCATTTACGGATAGGTAGTGTTGCTATATTGACTTGCTTTGTTTTAAATAGACTTTGGTGTTGAGGGGTCATTAACAGATATTTTCTGATCCACTATATTCAACTGGGGAGCCTATAGTGGAGTTTGATATGGAATTTTATTTGAGGATTTTTCTTAGCAAATAGGTATAGAGCCTATTAAAATGAGACCCAAAATGATCCATTTCATGTTAAATGTGACCAGCACATTTGGTGCGTTTAGGGATAATATAAGTGGGCCATTTGAGTCATTTGTGGGATCAATTACAGAGATTTATGGACTTACATTGTCCAGACCCTATTTATAAGTTTGTACAATGGAATTTCCATTTAACGGATTATTTGTGCAATAGTTTTGTGCCTATAATATGGAGACTAATGCCCTATCTTTTATTGTGTAAATACAAGCCATTTGGGTAGTTTGCGGGGCAAGAGCAGTAGTTTTTGACTCCACTATATTTCATCGGAGCAATAGATGGAGGTTGATATGGAATTTTTATTAGGGATTTTTTTAGACTAGTTATAGAGCCTATAAAATGCCAACAAATGATCATTTTCAGTAGTAAATACATGCACGCTTTTACATTTTTGGGTCGTTTTTTATGGGATAAAATAAGTTGGGCCACATTTGAGTCATTTGTGGATCAATTACAAGATTTGTATGACTTACTGGATTCACTGAACCTATTTCTAGAGTTTGCTGGAATTTCCATTTACGGTATTTTGGCAATAGTTTTGTTGGCCTATATTAGACTAAATTGCCCTTTTTAAATGTGTAAATACAATCACATTTGGGTGTTTGCGGGGTCAATAACAGAATTTTCGGGACCTCCCTATATCACGGAGCCTATATATGGATTTGATAGGAATTTAGATTTTAGGGGATTTGTTTTTTAGCAATAGTTAGAGCCATAATAATGAGACAAATTGGTATATTTTATAGGTAAATACCTAGCACATTTGGGTCGTTTATGGGATCATAATTGGGCACATTTAGTCATTTGTGGGATCAGGCAGATATTTATGGACTCTACGATAGTCACAGAACCTATTATAAGTGTTGACTGGAAATTTCCATTTTACGGATTATTTGTGCAAAGTTTATGTTTGCCTATAATATGAGTACTAAATTGCACCATTTTTATGTGTAACTCAAGCACATTTGGTTAGTTGCGGTGGTCAATAACAGATATTTTCTGCTCCACTATAATCACAGGAAGCCTATAGACTTACGTTTGATATGGCTAATTTTATTTAGGGATTTTTTTAGCAATATTATATAGAGCTACCTAAAATGAGACAAAATTGATCTATTTCATGAGTAATACCAGCACCATTTGGGTCGGTTTATGGGATAAATAAGTGGTCACCATTGAGTCATTTGATGGGATCAATTCAGATATTTTATGGACCTATACATAGTCACAGAAACCACGTTAGTGAGTTTTGTACATGGAATTTCTATTGTTACGGATGTTATTTGTGCCAATAGTTTTGGTGCCTATAATCATGCGACTTAAATGCCCTTTTATGTGTTTTTAAATACAGCACATTTGGTAGTTTGCGGGATTCACTAATGAGATTGTTCGGACTCCACTTAGTCACGGAGCCTCTAGAGGGAGTTGATATGGAATTTTTTATTTTAGGGATTTTTTTTGAGCAATAGTGATAGAGCCAAAAAAGGAGACAAAATGGATTATTTCATGGAGAAATACCAGCACATTTGGGTCGTTTATGGGATAAATAAGTGCCTTTTCCTTGCACATTTGAGTCATTTGGGATCAATTACAGATATTTATGTACTCTACGATTGTCCCAGAACCTATTTTTAGAGGTTTGACATGGAATTTCCATTTCACGGATTTTGGTTGTTGCAATCGTTGTGTTGCATATAATATGAGAATTAAATTGCCTATTTTTATGTGTAAAATACAAGCACATGGGGAGTTGGCGGGGTCAATAACATTATATTTCTGACTCCATATATCACGGAGCCGATAGATGGAGTTGATATGGATTTTATTTAGGGATTTTTTTTTTAAGCAATAGTTATAAGAGCCTATAAAATGAGACAAAATTGATAATTTTATGGTAAATACAACACATTTGGTCTTTATGGGTAATAAGTGGGCCAAAAATTGAGTCATTTGTGGGAGCAATTACAGATATTTCGGACTCTACGATTGTCACAGAACTATTCAGAGAGTTTGAAATGGGATTTCCATTTAAGGATTATTTGAGCAATAATGTGTTGCCTATAATATGAGAAAATTGCCTATTTTTAGGTGTAATACAAGAACATTAGGGTAGTTTGCGGGGGTCAATAAATATATTTTAGAATACCACTATATCACGGAGCCTATCAGATGGAGTTTTAAATGGAATTTATATTTTAGGGATTTTTTTAGCAACTAGTTATAGAGCCTATAAAATGAGGAAAAAAATATTGATAATTTTCATGAGTAAATACCAGCAACATTGGGTCGTTATGGGAATAAATCAGTGGGCAAATGTGAGTAGTGTGGGATCCATTACCCGATATTTATGGACTCGTACGATTGTCCAGAACCATTTTATAGAGTTTGAAATGGAATTTACATTTACGGATTATTTGAGCAAGTGTGTGCATAAATATGAGACTACATTGCCCTTTTATGTGTAAATACAAGCACATTGGGGAGTTGCGGGTCAAATAACTGATATTTCTGACTCACTATATTCACGGAAGCCTATAGAGGAGTGTGATACGGAATTTTTATTTAGGGATTTTTTTAGAAATAGTTATGGCCTATAAAAATGAGACCAAAATTGATCTTTTCATGAGTAAATACCAGCACATTTGGGTCGTTTAGGAGATAAATCATTGTGTGGGAACATTTAAGTCATTTGTAGGGATAAATTAAAGATTATTTATGGATCTACGATAGGCACAGAAACCTATTATAGAGTTTGAAAATGGCATTTCATTTTACAGTTATTTGTGCATAGTTTTGTGCATATAATATGAGACTAAATTGCCCATTTTATGTGTAAATGTACAATGCGATTGAGGTAGCGTTGCTGGGGTCAATAACAGATATTTTAGGACTCCACTATATTCACGGAGCCTAGAGATGGAGAGTTTGATATGGAATTTATATTTTAGGGATTTTTTTAGCAATAGTTATCGAGCCTATAAAATGAGACAAATTGGATCTTTTATGAGTAAATACCAGCACAGTGGGTCGTTATGGGATAAATAAGTGGGCACATTTAAGTCATTTGTGGGCTCAATTACAGATAGTTATGGACTCATACGGCTAGCCCAGAAAACCTATTTATAGAGTTGCATGGCATTTCCTTTGACGGATTATTTGTGCAATAGTTTTGCTGCAATAATATGAGACTAAATTGCCCATTTGATGTGTAAAATAACAAAACACATTGGGTAGTTTGGCGGGGGTCCATAACAGATATTTTCGACTACAATATAGTCACGGGGAGCCTATAGATGGAGTTTGATATGGAAAGGTATATTTAGGGATTTTTTAGGCAATAGTTATAGGCTATAAAATGAGACAAAATTGATCATTTTCATGGTAAATACCAGACATTTGGGCGTTTAGGGATAAATAATGGGTAACCATGTTGAGTCATTTTTGTGGGATCAATTACAGAGATTGTATGGACTCTACGACTATTCTTGTCACAGAACATATTTAAAGAGTTTGGACCATTGAATTTCCATTTTTAGGAATTTGTGCAAATAGTTGGTTGCCTATAATATGAGACTAAATGATATTTTGTATGTGTAAATACAAGCACATTGGGTAGTTTGAGGGGTCAATAACAGATATTTTTGATCCAATAATTCACGGAGGTATAAGGGAGTTGATATGGAAGTTATTATTTTAGGGATTTTTTTAGCAATAGTTATGAGGCCTTATTAAAATGAGACAAAAATTGATTATTTCATGAGTAAATACCAGACATTTGGGTCGTTTATGTGATAAAATAAGTGCGAGCACATTTAAGTCACTTGTGGGATCATTATAGATTAGTTATGGACTCTACGAGTAACTGAACCATTTATAGGTTTGACATGAAATTCATTGGTTACGGATATTTGGCAATAGTTTTGTTGCCTCTAATTAGAGATAAATTGCCATTTTTATGTGTAAATAAAGCCACATTTGGGTAGTTTGCGGGTCAATAACGATATTGTTCGACTCCAACTATATGCACGAAAGCTATAGATGGAGTTTGGTATTGGAATTTTATATTTAGGGAGTTTTTAGCAATAGTTTTGATAGGGCCGATCAAATGAGACAAAAATTGATCATTTAATTGGACGTAAGATACCAGCACTGGGTCGTTTTAAAATGGGGGGGATAAAAAGGGCACCATTTGAGGCATTTGTGGGATCAATTACTGATATTTCTGGACTCTACGATTGTCACAGACCATTTATGAGAGGTTTGAAATGAAATTCCAATTACGGATTGTTGTGCAATAGTTTGTTGCTATAATATGAGAATAAATTGCTATTTTTATGGGTTAAATACATGCACATTGGTATTGTTTTCGGAGGGTCAATAAACAGAATTTTCTGACTCCACTATATTCCTGGAGCCTATAGATGGAGTTTGATATGGAATTTTTAGTTTAGGGATTTCTTTAGCACAAGTTATAGAGCCCTATAAAATGAGACAAAAATGAATCATTTTCATGAGTGTAAATATCAGCATATTGGGTCGTTTATGGGATAAATAAGTGGGCACCTTAACTCATTGGCTTGTGGGATCAATACAGATATTTAAGGACTATACGATAGTCACAGAACTATTTATAGACGTTAGTCATGGAATTCCATTTACGGATTATTGTGAATCAGTTTTGTTTGCCTATAATATGAGAAAACTTGCCTATTTTCTGTGTAATTCAAGCACATTTTGGAGTTGCGGGTCAATAACAGCTATTTTCTGACTCCACTATATTCACGGAGCCTATAGATGAGTTTTGATATGGAATTTTATTTTAGGATTTTGTTCGCATAGGTATAGAGCTAATAAAATGACCAACGAACACACAATTGAGTATTTCATGAGTAAATACCAGTCACATTTGGGTAGTTTATGGATAAATAAATAAGTGGGCAAATTTGAGTTCATTTGTGGGACCAATTAAGATCTTTATGGACAGTACTGGACTAGTCACAGAACCTATTTATAGAGGTTGACAGGAATTTCCCTTTACAGGAGTATTTGTGCAATAGTTTGTCTGACTATATATGAGACTAAATGCCCATTTATGTGTAAATACAAGCACATTTGGGTAGTTTGCGGGGTCAATAACAGATATTTCGGACACCAACTATATTCCAGGAGCCTTATAGATGAGTTTGATATGGAATTGTATTTTAAGGATTGCTTAGAAATAGTTATAGAGACTATAAAATGAGACAAAATTGATCATTTTCATGAGTAAATACCTGCACATTTGGGTCGTTAGGGGATCCCAAATTAAGGTGGACATTGAGCATTTGTGGGATCAATTGCAGATATTTATGGACTCTCGATAGTCACAGAACCTATTATAGAGTTTGACCATGGAATTTCCATTTTAAGGATTATATTATTTGTACAATAGTTTTGTTGCCTATAAATGAGACTTAAATTGACCATTTTCTGGGAACACAAGCACATTTGGGTAGTTGCTGGGGCAATAAAGATATTTCTGACTCCTCAACTATATTAACGGAAACTATAGATGGAGTTTGATATGGAATTTATTTAGGGATGTTTAGCACTAGTTATAGGCCTATAAAATGAGACAAAATTGATTTCATTTTCATGAGTAAATACCTTCACCATTTGGGTCGTTAAGGGGATACATAAGTGGCACATTTGAGCATTGAGTTGACAATTACAGTATTTAGGACTTCCGATAGTCACAGAAACCTATTTATGAGAGTTTGACATGGAATTTCAATTTACGGATTATTGTACAATAGTTTTGTTGCCCTATAATTGAGCTAAATTGCCCATTTTTGATGTGTAACTACAAGCCCCATGTGGGTAGTTTGCGGGGTCAATACAGGATATTCTGACTCAACATATTCACGGAGCCTCTAGAGGGAGTTTGATCTGGAATTTTATTTTAGGGATTTGTTTTAGCATAGTTATAGAGCATAAAATGAGGACAACACTTGATTATTTTCATGAGTAACATACCAGCACATTTGGGTCGCTTATGGGAGTAAATAAGTGGGGCACATTGAGTCATTTGTGGGATCAATTACAGATATTTAGGGACTCTACGATTGTCACAGAACCTAGTTATAGAGTTTGGACATGGAAATTTCATTTACGGATTAGTTGTGCACTAGTTTTGTGCCTATAATATGAGATAAAAATGGCCTATTTTTTATGTGCTAAAGTTACAAGCACATTGGGTAGTTTGCAGGGGGCCTAAATATATTTTCTGAAATCCATTATTCAGGAGGCAGATAGATGGTGGAGTTTGAATGGAATTTATTATTTGTAGGGAATTTTTTTAGCAAAGTTATAAGAGCCTATTAAAATGAGCCAAAATTTATATTTTCATGGTAAATACCTGCACATTGGGTCGTTAGGGAGAAAATAAGTGGGCACATTGAGTCATTTGACAGGGATCAATTACACGCACCCTCATTTATGGACATCCCCTACGCCGATAGTCACAGAACCCCTATTTATAGAGTTTGACATGGAATTTCATTTTAAGGAGATTTGTGCAATGTTTGTTGCCATATATATGAGACTAAAGTGCCCTTTATGTGTAAATACAAGGCACAGTTGGGTAGTTTGCGGGGGTCAATCACACCAGATATTTCGACTCACATATTCACGGAGCCTAAAAGATGGAGTTGGAAATGGAATTGATATTAGGGATTTTCTGACACTAGTATAGAGCCTATAAAATGAGACAAATTATCATTTTCATGAGTAAATATCAAGCAAATTTGGGTCGTGTATGGATAAATAAGTAGGCACATTTAATATTTGTGGGATCAATACGATATTTAGGACATCTAACGATGTCACAGAACCTATTTATAGAGTTAGTCATGGAATTTCATTTTACGGTTATTTGGCAATCGTTTGTTCGGCCTATAATATTGAGATAAATTGCTATTTTATGTGTAAATTTCAAGAGCATGTTGGTAGTTTGCGGGTGTCATAAAAAGATATTTCTGACTCCACTATATTCACGGAGCCTATAGATGGAAGTTTGATCATAGAATTGTATATTTTAGGATTTTTTTAGCAATAGTATAGAGTAAAAAATGAGACAAAAATTGATTCTTTTCATGAGTAAATAACAGCACATTGGGTCGTTTATGGGAGAAATAAAGTGGGGACATTGAGTACATGTGTGGATCAATTACAGAATATTATGGATCTAGATAGTCAAGAACCTAGTTATAGAGTTTGACATGGAATTTCCATTTTACGATTATTTGGCAATAGTTTGTTGCTATAATATGAGATAAATGCCATTTTTTATGTGTAAATACAAGCACATTTGGGTGAGTTGCGGTCCATAACAGATATTTTCGGACACCACTATATCACGGAGCTATAGATGGCTGTTTGATATGGAATTGTTATTTTAGGGATTGTCTTCAGCAATAGTTATAGAGCTATAAAATGAGGGGACAAAAATTGATCAAATTTTCATGAGTAAACCCTGGGCACATTTGGGGCGTTTGGGGATCAAGAAAGGGGGCACATTTTGAGTCATTTGTGGGATTCAATTGGCAGCTATTTATGGACTCTCGATAGTCACAGAACCATTTCTAGAGTTTGCCATGGAATTTCGATTTAAGGATATTTGTACAATAGTTTTGTTGCCTAGAAGATGAGACTAAATGCCCATTTTTCTGTGTAAACTACAAGCACATTTGGGTAGTTGCGGGTGGTCATAACAGATATTTTCTGGGACTCCACTATATTCCGGAACCTATCGATGCGTTTGATATGGAATTTTTATTTAGGGATTTTTTAGCAATTAGTTATAGAGCCTATAAAATGAGACAAAGATTGAGCCATTTTCCTGAGGAAATACCTGCACCAATTTGGCGTGTTAAGGGGATAAAATAGTGGACATTTGAGTCATTGAGGGAGCATAGTACAGATATTTATGGACTCTCCGATAGTCACGAACCTATTTATTGAGTTGACTGGATTTCATTTTACGGAATTCTTGTGCATATAGGTTGGTTGCATATAATATGAGACTAAATTGACCCGTTTTGTTGTGTTAAATACAAGACAATTTGGGGTAGTTAGTTGCGGGGGTCAAAGAACAGATATTTCTACTCCACTATATTCACGGAGCATATAGATGGAGATGTTGAATGGAATTTGTATTAGGATTTTTAGAATAGTTATAGAGCCAATAAAAGAGAAAAATGATTAATTTTCATGAGTAAATAACAAGGCAAATTGGGGTAGTTTATGGGAGGCAATAAGGTGGGCACATTGGAGGTCAGTGTGGGATCACTTACAGTATTTTGGACTCTACGATTGTAAAACCTATTTATAGAGTTTGACATTGGAATTTCCATTGTACGGATTTATTTGGAATGTTTGTGCTATAATATGAGACTAAATTGCCTATTTTATGTGTAAATACACGTACATGGGGTAGTTGCCGGGGCAAAATCAGTATTTTTCGACTCCACATATTCAGGAAGCTATAGATGGCAGTTGATATGGAATTTTTATTTTAGGATTTTTTAGCTATAGTTATAGAGACCATACAATGAGACCAAAATTTTCATGTTCATGAGTAAATACATGCACATGTTGGGTCGTTATGGGATAAATAAGTGGGCACATTTGAGTATTGGGATCAATTGACAAGGATATTTATGGAATCTACGATATCACAGAACTATTTATAGAGTTGACAGTGGAATTTCACATTTAGGATTCTTGTGCAATAGTTTTGGTGCTATAATTGAGATTAATTGCCATTTTTATGTGTAAATACAGCACATTTGTGGGTAGTTTGCGGCGGTAAGAACAGATATTTTCTGACTCATATATACGGACTATAAGATGGAGTTTGATATGGAATTTAATTTTAGCCATTTGTTTGCAATAGTTAGAGTAGCTATAAAATGAGACAAAACTGATCATTTTCAGAGTAAATACAAGCACTTGGCGGCGTTTAGGGATAAATAAGTGGCCAAATTATCATGTTGATGGGACAATGCAGATTATTTAACGACTCTAGGACTAGTCACAGAACCCTATTATGCGTTTACGTCATGGAAGTCTCATTTTACGTATTTTTGTGCAACTAGTTTTGTGTGCCTATAATATGAGGACATAAAATTGCCAGTTTTTATGTGTAAATATCACGCACATTTGGTTAGTTTGGCGGGGGTCAATAACAGATATTTGCACCTCCACTATATTCACGGTGAGCGTATAGGATGGAGTTTGATATGACTTTGATTTTAGGGATTTTTTCTAGCAATAGTATGAGGTATACAATAGAACCAAATTGCATGATTTCATGGTAAATACACAGAACATTTGGGCGTTTATGGGAAAATAAGTGGGCACATTCTGAGTCATTGGTGTGGACTCAATTAGATATTTAGGGATCTAACGATAGTCACAGAACCATTTATATAGAGTTTGGAACATGGAATTTCACTTTTACGGATATCTGTGCAATAGTTTGTTGCCTTTAATATGAGAAAACTGCCCTTTTATGTGTAAATAACAAGTACATTTGGTAGTTTGCGGGGTCAATAACAGATATTTTCGGGACACCAC
>JACGCM010000499.1:0-26975 GCA_014058105.1 Kingdonia uniflora
AATAGAAGATCCAAAGGTTTTCATCATCTCTCTAAAGATAATTCCTTTCACCTATATTACGTTGTCATTCCAGGCTCGACCTTCTGAATTAAGATCGAAGAAGGGACGCGTGTTGCGCTCGCACAAAAAATATGCCCCACCACTGGCTTGATAATTCTTCACCCCATAAAACTGTTGTACGTCTTAGGGGATATCTTCTTACTTTTTCCTCATTCTCCCAATTTTTATTTAGATGATCGCAAACGTATTTCCTCCCACATATTCCCGTTCAATTGAACAGGATATACTCCAATCATATTTATAATCCCCTTCGCAAATTGGAAAGGGGGAGACTCAACCCGTACTCTAATTGAGACATGTAATACAAGAAACTCTCTGAAATGTCACTCCGAACACTCCTATCAAAATATTCTAATGAAATTGAATTATCTATGCCCTTATCTTATTTTTCCTCCTCCAAGTCGGCCATCAAATAAAAATACTCTTCCCCCGTCGCCACCGTGCACCCCCTAAACATCCTACCAGCGTATTCTACTCAGTTACCCCATTTCCCGCCTACGGCAGCTTTGGCTTTACAAAATTCTCTAAATACCAATTTACCAGGAATACTTGGAAATTGCTCCAAACAAACTTCTACCTCATCATCAGGCTCAACTGTACGACCGGAGGTCAAAACCTCGTTAATAGGCAAACTATCCATTTCAAACTACAATTTATAGGTAAAGATTGATTTTACCCAAATACCTCACACGTTTGACCTACATAAAGGTTCAGGTATCTATCATTATTTTTTTACAAATTGGTCATTCATATGCAATATATCATTCAAGGATTCTGTCTATATGTCAAATATCATAGATTGCTATAAATAATGATTTACAAAGATTTTTTAAACAGATTACGATTCGCAAAGTAAACACAACACATGTCTCTACTAGCCTTCAGTGTCATAATGAGAATCCATAGTAGCGTAAAGTCCTTCCCTCACAACGTTATTGTATTACCACCTACGTGATTCTGAGCCCGCAACTTTTTTCGACTGTTGGTCACCTTCAGATAAATCTTTACCAAATCCTCAGCAATTTTTACGCACTTCTCTCATAGTGCTCTCCAAATTTTCAGAAGTAAAAAAACGTTTGAATGATGAAGACGAAGCACTATTTAATCTTTCTTTCTCAAATAGCTGGCAGTTATTGCACCTCGTATGACCCATCCCCGGTTTTGGAATCGGGGCGTCCTTTCCATTATCTATGTCAGACGTATTGTACCTTTTCAATAAAATTGTATTTCCATCATTACCCCTGCCCTCATATTTTAATCTATTTTTATCTCTTGTTACCATATCTTTCTCTGACCTTCCCACACTCATGTGACTCACACTTTATAAAATCAGATTTTTTACAACTTTGCATAAAAGACAAACTTAGAGGCTCCTGTATTTTTTATGTTCGTGTTCCTTATACTTATAGTACTAGTGACGTCATTTTCAAAGCTACCAAAATTTTCAAACTTATTCAAAATTTGTTTATCAAAATACTCTCAAATGGTATTTGCAACTATAGAGGATCAGATTGACTTCTAACTTTCTGCTAAACTAAAAAAACCTTTACATTTATTTAGGATAACACTTTACATGTAATTACATCTAAAACAGCCCTGGTGACCTGAACAACTACATCTGACCAAATCTCCTCCCTCGATCACTCCATCTTCAAATTTGATCTCTACCTCAGCGATCAATCTGATCATCTATTCTCGATCTGCAGGATCCCACACCAATTCACAAAAGCATACCTCATAGAAATACCTGGTATATTCAAGTTCCCTATCCCTCACCTCCAATCCTTTGAGCTGATATTCCCTCATTGGTAACTCAGCATCATAATCAAACAATCCAAAAATCCCCTCCCGCACTTCAGCGATCTTTATGGCCAATCGTCCTTCAGTGGCATGACGAATTCGCCGAGATCAAGTTGTACCATCACAATCACTTCTCCATATTCAGGAAATAATTGTTGCCCTTATTTGTACATTTATACAACACTTTTTGCCCAAAATATGATTTTGACCTTTTATCTCCTAACAGACCCCCGGAAATCTGAGATAGATTATTTCAATTTATCCCTTCACTCAAGCATAGACGTTACATTATTTTGGAGCTTATTATATCAAGTATTATCCTTCTTTCGACCTTTATTAGCTGGAATTTTTGTATTGCATATTTCCTACAGTTTTTCTCCCCCACATTTTTAACGCACAGGGATATTATACTACAATCACAATGTTAATTTTCATACGTATTTTTATCAGTTTGAACATTACAACAACAGTGCTTTTAATAATTACTTCTATTCATTACGTACACCCTACAACGATTCAGTTCGATTATACGAGTTATATTCTATCTTCATAACACAAATAATTGGATGAAAAATTCTTATTCATACCGATAACATTACACATGATTTTACAGATAATAATTTTTTTAGTGATTGATCTCAGGTTTATTACAACGACATAATCTGTCCATAACCAACCCCAAGGTACTTTACAGGTAATAAGTTTTTTACTGCTTTTAAAAGTTGTAGGTCATTCAAGCACGCTGACACATTAACTCCTCCAGTTGTTCTCGCTTCAGTGATTTTTCACCCTGATACAAAGTAGAAATTAGAGCCAAAAAGAGCTTCCCTCACATTAGCTTGGTCGAAGTCTATTCGAGCTTCAAATGGAAACTACGCAAGCAGTAGACAAAGTGCTAAAACCAAATCCTCAAACTGAAGGTCTTCTAAGTGCCAAAATGTGATGGAAATACAGAAGCAGACTCCCACTGGTTATCTCCCCTCCATTACCATCACCCCCTCTTCTGAAACCACCACCTCCGAAGAGTTGGCAGAGATGAAGAGGGCCCGACCTTAGAATTCATGGTGATGCAAGAAATTAGCATAACTGCCTTGCAGTTATGCCTATCCCTGCATATGATGCCCCAACCCTGTCTTTCGCAAGAGTAAGGAGACAGACCCACTGATCCTCGCCTATCAAGATAACGACATGAAATCTCTACTTGCAGTAGAATTCCTCCTCAACTTCAATCGCTTCGTCTTCCGACATGCCTTGATACGTCGGAGGAACAGAAGCAGGTGTCGACATCTTCAACCTCTGCATTTTAGACGCAATCCTCTCTTTAAGGACCATACTATGAGTCTTCACCATTGTTAATATTTTAGGGAATTTTACAAAGAATAAGTGTAGTCTACTTCCAAAATCCGATACAGGTACCATTTATATAACCCTATATTTAATGTGCAGGTACGTTTTACCAAACGCCATCATTCATTACAGACACAACTTTTCAAGTCATAACCATCACATACATCAGCATCCACATCCTTATTAAATACACGTCATTTCCTGATAACCCGCATAACTCCACACAGTCAAAGCCATCATTATTCCATTTTAATTATCAAAAATTTCTGCCCAGATACCAAGTCACAAATTGATAATTTCTCAACCAAAGTCACGCGTGACTTTGGTTGCGAGGGGGCGATTGTAAGGACCTATCCCTCAATCACACCTAAAAATGAGCTCACCTAGTTCGAATTACCTCCATCTCAGATTCACAGATTCTTTAACAGATCCTCTCCAGTCAAACATTCCAAACTACCCATAAATAGGTTAAGAATGTGGGCCAAACTTTAACCAAAGAGCATTATCCAGTCAAAGACACCTGTCTCTCACAAACTCGTTAGTTATTCAGTCAACCGCCACTAACCACATTATTTGGAAAATGTGCTCAAGCACGATGAAGAGTTGCGAAGTAGGCCTATATAAAGGAAAATTCTTGAAGAGACAAGGAAGAGAAAAATTACACAAGCGATCATCAAGAAACTATTAATTCGAGATTCTCAGCAAATATTAAAAATTTCTTAATTGCAAGGTTCAAAGAATTTCTATATTTAGAGATCACTTGTAATAAAGATATCTGCCTCAAGCAATAAAAATACTTTCATAAAAATCATCCACACGAAGTTGTAGTTTTTTACCTATTCAGAGATTTTCCATGCTAAAATTACCTGTTTCATTTCTTACTTTTTATTATAATATTGTTACAGGTTCATTGGTGTGATAGCGAATTCTAACAAATTTTAAGTTTATGGAATTTGACCATTACAGATAATGTATTCGTACAGCCGCCCATCTTTGAAAATGAATTCCAACAACCTCTATAAAGCATAGCAGTTGTCAATAGCATGATGATTTACCTTGTGGTACATGCAGTACGGGAAGCCTTCGATTGGTTCTAATGGTTAAGATGGACAGTTTAACTTATCCTTTGATAGAATTGGAAAAATTATAGCGATTTGGGCATTTATCTTAGGGAGGACCAGTTTGGGTAATGTTCTGCCTTTCCAAGGGTTGCCATTATTGGCCTTGGAATGCTTTTGATCATCCTGATCCTCCTTCAGTTCATTATTTCGTTCTCTAGGTGGGCCTTTAGTGGTTAGGACAGATTTAGTAGATTTATACCTTTCGGGCATCATCATTTCCAGGTCGACATACCCATTGACCTTGGTGATCATATCCTCCATGGTTATGAGTTTGTTGAGGAAGATACGATATTTGGCCTTGCAGTCGTGCTGGAGTGCGTTAGTGAAAGCAATAATAATTATTTTCTGATCAAGATTATCTACTTTTCGTGTGAGCTCCGAAAACTTCTTGGTAAATGCCTCAAGCTTCTCTCCTTGTGATTGTTTAAGCCTAATAGAGGAATATAAATTCTCCTCCTTGTATTTGTTGTAAGCATATGTCTTGATGAATTGCTTCTGTGGCTGATCGAATGTGAGGATGAAATATTCAGGTTGAGAGTGGAACCACCGAAGTGGTACCCCCTATAGACTTGTTACGAACAGACGGCAAAGAATGTGGTTGAGATTGGAGTACAACCCCAATAAATCACAGTATTGTTGAATGTGCTTCTTTGGATCGATGCCTTTGTATTTACGTATCTTCGGAGTATGGAAACCTCTCGGTACTTCCATATCGAATAACTCTTTGACAATCGGACTACCTTGCAACTTGGTAAGGTCATTTTTATGGCCTAAAGTTTAAGATTCAATCAACTCCTTGATACGCTGATCCATATGCTCTTGTTTGACGTATTGATGTGTGACCTGAGTGGCGTGGTGAAGTGGTTAAGGATTATGAGTATCGGTGCCCTCACTCAAGCGATCACGTGCTGGAATTCAAGGTTGAGGTCGCTAATCTTCCTCATGACGTCTGGAAAGTCAGAGACCTTTGCTGATATCAGACTGAACTTTACCGCCTAAATGAATGGAAGGCTGATGTTCGTGCTAAACATTTTGAAAATAGCTTTACTAGTGGCTCCTCGAGGTCTCAATTTTTCCCGTACAGAAACTTGGGAGGTCTCCGGCATTTTATCATAATCTCTAGTTTGGGAAGCCTGTTGAGTATCCTACAGAGCCTGTAACGTAGTCTGCATGGTTATCATCTGGTCTTCATGTCATTTGAACGCTGTCAAATGAGTTTATCACTGGCTTCAAGCTCCTTCTCTCAGAGCTCTCGATCAAGAGTTAACTGACGTTCAAGCTCATTATGTTTCTTTGTTTTGGCATGGAGATTCATTCGTAGTTTGTAAGTTGCTCTGGCTTAACTAAAATTGGCTTGGATTCCGGTTGCTGGTCGTTTGGAAGTGACCATGATTAGAGATTGATAGCATAATAAATGTATGCCTTAGGATATTATGAAAATGTCTTCTTTCCTACAGACGGTGCCAAATGTAATAACATAATTATGTAGCTCGAAATGGCTTGGAATTAGCTCTTATACCAAATATACTTGTGACAAAAACTAGTATAGAACAATAAATAACATGGGTAATTTAGCGTGGAAAACCTTCGAATAGGTAAAAAACCATAACCTCGAGTTGAGGGTTTTTAGTAACAATAACTTTTATTGCTTGAGGCTGATATCTTATTACAAGTAATCTCTCAAACTAGAAATACATGATCTTGTAAATAAGAAGTTTTGTGTTAGAGTACAGAAAATCTAGTTTTTCTTTGTCCCTGTCTTTTCTGAAACTTTTTCTTTATATAGACCTTACCCTTAGTTGTTATTGTGCTGAAGCACATCTTTGAATAATGAGGTAAGTGGTGGTTGACTGAGTAACTGTTTAGTTTGTGAGAAACAGGTGTTTTTGACTTGTTCATATTCTTTTATTGTGCTCGATCCACGTTCTTCACCAGTTTGTGGTGTAGGTGTCAATTTTGATTGTTCATGTCACCTGTGAAATGCGTGAGCCTGATATGGATCAGTTGTTCGAATTTGGGTTAGGTCGAAGGGTAGGCCCTTCCACCCTATATTTTTTTAAGAAAATAGAGTTCAAATCAATACTATATAAGTTTAGAATTGAAAGAGTTTCATGAATTGGATTTTAAACCCCATTAATCATGATATCTTAGACTTGAGCTTTGTATGATTTCCAGGGAAGGCGTAAAAGAGCAGGGATATTACTAATAATACCCATACCAGTCCAATTGTCCGTCTAGGTGTCAATAGAAGAGTCAGTGCTAATTATCCAAGTTGAATCATTTAAGGTTGTATAGTAGGCATATTTAATACCAGCCCATATAGAAGATTTTAGATAATACTGGATAATGTCTCCTTGTTTGGTGAAGTATTTAGCTTTCATGTAACTAGTCCAAATCCTACCCTTTTGAACTATATCCCATGCTAACATCCAACATTGCTTTGTTAATATCACCTATCTTCCTAAGCCCCAAGTCTCCTTCAGAGGTTGGCTTACAATACTTCTCCCAGGCTGTTGTAACTCCTTTTCTTTTGTTAGGATCCCCACTCCATATAAAATTTCTAATAATAGCCTCCCCCTCTTTTAAAATAGAAGAAACCCATTTATAAATTGATATGTATATTGGCATGCTAGACAAGATAGACTTAGATAAGACTGTCCTCTCTTGCATCAAAAGCATTTTACCTACATATAAATTAGCTCTTATCTTGATCTTATTAATCATAGTTCTTAAACAACCATTAGTAACTCTACCTTGAATTAATGAAATCCCCGATTAAATTTCAAGGAATGTACCTGCCTTGTCTGATATTGAAAAGGGTTAGAATTTGATACCTCCTAGAAGATGCCATACCACCCATGAAGAGCTTGCTTTTGTTAAGATTTTTCCACTGGCTGCTTGATATCTTTCTAATAGCTTCTTAAGAGCTTTAAGACCTTTGATTGCTCCATTAGAGAAGATAATGATATCATTTGTAAATAGAAGATGAGAAGGATAGTGAACCCCCTTATGAGAAGCCATAGGATAAATTAGAGATTTCTCCCTTAGCCAAATAATACCTCTGCTAAGAACTTATTTAACAATGGCGAATAGGAGGAGCTAAAGCTGGCAAAGTGACCCATGATCCGCCAACTTGACCTTACCTAACTATTTTTTGTGAGTTTGGGTTTGGCCTTAATAGGTCGCGGGTCTTTTGACCCGAACCCGTCTAACCCATTTAATAAATGGGTCAGGTTAGGGTTTACATTAAATGGTTTGGGTTGACCTGTGACCCGTTTAAGTTTAATTTTGGCCAATTATAATTTATGATTTTTATTGTATTATCCATCATTCAAAGTTAGATCTAAGCCTACAAAGAGGTTTATGTGTCATTACAAGCCATAAACATATGGCATTTAATCCGATCTCACCTCAATTTCATTCTTTCATCCTCTTCTGTTGTTACTACATATATCTTCAACAAACCTACACTCAGAAAATAGGCATTTGATCTCCACTTCCATTACTGGACTCATCATTTTATAACACATGTAACACCAATACTTACTAATCAAAGCTTCAACAAACCCACTCTCACACAATTGTGTCAAATGAGGTTAAACCCCATGACTCGACCCATGACCCAAATTAATATTTAACAGGTCGAAAGGGTCGGGTCAGAATGACCTGTTTAAATTAGGGTCGGGTTTGGGTTTGTATTTTTGACCCATTTAACTAAACGGGTCGGGTTTACATTTCTAACCCATGAACACGTTATGACTTGACACGTGTAACCCAAACCTAGCCCATTTGTCAGCTCTTGGAGGGGCGATAAAGGATCACCTTGTCTCAATCCCTTGTTGACTTAAAAAAAACCTCATGGGCCACCATTTATCATGATAGATGTATTAGAGCTACTGAGAATACATTTAATTAAGTTATACCAGGTTTCTAAAAACCCAAATCTTCTTCGAACAGAGAGAATAAACTTCTAATTAAGAGTATCAAAAGCCTTAGATATATAAATCTTCAAAGCCATACTGCATCCCCACTTTTTATTATCTAGCTCATTGATCAACTCACTAGCCAAGCCAATATTAGTTTAAATACTTCTACCAGGTAAGAAGGTACCCTGATGAGAAGTTATAATTTTGATAGCTACCTCTTTGAGTCAAGTAGCCATAATTTTAGTTATAATCTTAAAGCATAAGTTACTAAGACAACTAGGCCTATATTCATTGAGCCTAGTTGCTTGTTCTTCTTTAGGAATCAAATTTATAAAACTAGAATTTTAACCATTAGGAATTGTACACTCAGCAAAGAAAGATATCACAGCAGTACATACCTCTTTGTGAATAATATCCCATAACTTGTAAAAGAGGAATCACTAAAAGCCATCAGAGATTGGAAAACTGTCGGTATTCATAGAAATTACTGTAATCTTAACTTCTTCAACTTTAGGAATGCAACTCAACAGACTATTGTCTTTTCCAGTAATAAGTTTAGGCAACATCTGCAAAAGATTTTCATCATGGATAACTCTCTTATCAACTTTAAACTTATCTTTATAGAACCCCACAATATAATTAGAAATTTCCTGTTGAGATATGAGATTTGTACCATCTTCTTTGACAAGGTCAGTGATCATTGATCTCTCCCTCTTCAATTTGGTGATAACATGAAAATATTATTGAGGTTTGTACCAGCATTCACCCATTTTAGCCTAGATTTTTGCAGGCTCAATTGTTTATTTTGTAGCAAAGCATTATTGAGGTTTACTTGGGATTTAATTATCTCTCCAGCCACAAAGTCACTTTTGGGATATAACTGCTGAGCTTCTTGGGCCCCAACAAGTTTTGTTGCATCATAGTAACATTGTTTTTAGTTGAACCAAAAACTTTTTGTTTCCAAATCTTCAGTACAGGCTTAACCATCTTCAGTTTAGACCTGAGCACATATAGAAGAGCACCATACACTCTTTCCTTCCAAACCTTCTCAATAAGACTATATAGGGTACAATGGTCAGCCCATACCTTGCAGAACCTAAAAGGAATATTTTTAGGTTTAGGGATGGAGGTATCCCAACTAAAGATACTGGAGTAATCAGAAATTGGTTATAGGTAATACCCTAGACTTTCAGTTATGATGTCTATGAGTCCAAAGTTCATTATGTAATACTCTGTCAAGGAGATAAAATATCCTATCTCCCCCAATCTGACCATCGTACCACGAGTACAAGAGACCAAGTCTATCAGTTTCCTTTGGGCAACAATCATTAAGGAAGTCCTGAAAATCAGCAATTTAGATAGCAGAATGAGGTTTACCCCTTATTTTTTCAGAATTAGATATGATAGTATTAAAATCTCCATGGATTGACCATGGAAAGGGGCAACTCTTTAACTTTCTCAGTTTAATCCATAAGATTCTTTTCTCCACAATATTGCAACTAACATGTACAAAGGAAATAACCATATCATCATAGTAAATAGTGACTTGTTGTCTAGAGGAGAAAATAATTTTAGGCATAGCCATAGCACTTCTCAAAAAAACCATAAGTTAGCAAGCTCCCCATCATCAACGACATTAACAATAGGAGTCCCACCGTAATTTCTCAACCTAAGTTTAGAAATGTTGTTCGAACTAGGCCTAATCTTAGGCTCAGCAAGGCAAATAAAATCATGATTAACTCTATCAACCAGTTTCCTTAAGTATATTCGGGTCCTTTTATTACCAAATCCCCTAATAATCCAAAATCTTTATTCATAATATTTTGAGTTTGCTTTATTCTAATCCAAAAGGTCTAGTAGAGTCTGCGAGTTTCTTGACATATGTTCTCTTCTCTTTTATTAGGGAAAGCAAACTCACCTTCAGTTTCAATAGACAAACTCTTTGTTGGATCCTCAACAACATGATCATGAGTTATATCAACCCCATCAGATGAGATAAAGTCATCTCCACTAATATCTTCATGCTCATATGGATTAGAATCATTTTCAGTGTCTCCTTAATTTTTAGAGTGAAGAACACCCAAACCTGTAAAATGAACAACTTGATCCTTATGTAGTTTATTATCATTATTTTCACTGTCAGAGAGAAGCCCTTGCTGAGCATTATATGTATTAGTTTCATTGTTATCACCTGTATTTGGCTCTGAAGGGATAGAAGATTGATGAGCAGCTGCTGGTACCGACTGCTTTGTAATATCCCCAGATTGAGTAGTTGCATTAATAGTTGTTTCTTAGTGCTTACTTGACTCCCCATTCTTTTTTCCCTTTGGCAAAACAATGGGGTTGGTTGAAGTTCCCACTAGTTTAATCATACCTAGAGAGTAAATTGGAGGAGATGACTCAAAGTTACCCCCTTATTACTGTCATTATTCTCTTCAGTATTAGCAGTATCTTTGTTCTTCCTTCCTTTCATTCTTATTTTACTTTCTTTTCCTTTTCCAATTTATTTTTTCCTTGGGTTGCTTTAACCTTGTCACTCGTCTCTAAAACATCCATATTTGGAGTTTGTTTTATTTCGTATCTAGAATAGGTGTCAGCACTACCTCGTGGTTATTCGTCGTCAGAGAGTGCATGTAAAGCGACTACAGCTGGACTGATACTGAACAGGTACGTGGGTTTGTACCTCTTCGCTTTAAAATACTCAAGCCGTTAGTATTTTATAAAAGGTCAAAGGAATTATGTTATTTTGAAGAAAACAGATTTCTGTAAGAACGGATTTTTTTTTGTTAGAATAGACCCTATTCAAACAGACTTTTTTTTGTTCGAACATTTTACTCAAACCAATATTTCTTCGAATAGGATCTTTGGTTTTGTTCGAATATAGCTTTGTCTGTTCGAACAGACTTCGGGTTATCAGTTTTCTTATAAAATATAATTTTTCTATTTTTCTTTTTCACCTCTTCCAAAACCAATTTTTCTAGGGCTTGATATTTTAAAGAGAATAAATATTTCAACGAGCGATTCAATGCGAAGTAAAACTCAAATTGAATTAATCAGAAATTTAAAAAACATAATCTTAAATTAAAAAAATTATGAGTTTTAAACTTAGATGCTTTGACGGGAGATTGAAGTGGGGTGTTACGAGAATGAGGAATTAATTGCGAGGAGTTCAATTAAAAGATAGGTAACCACGGGATGTGTTTATCGAGTCTATAAGTAATAAAATTCTTGTAATTTTGTTTTAATAGTAGATTTTTAGCTGTCGGGCGATTCGACAGCGACTTGTGGGTTTTTCTCCTAAGAAAGGTTTCCCACAAGATTAAAATTGTTTGTTATTGTGCTTTTGATTCCTTACTACTTATCATATCTGTAGCGCCCATTATTTTCTTCTTTGTATTTCACTGATACTAATTACTTAACTTGCCTTGGGTGTACCATAGTATGTTTTCTTAAGCTTTGAATTTGGGGGAAAACTTAGTCAAAACCACCACCGTATTTCTCCCTAATTCTTCTCCATCTCTCTTTCTATCTCCTCCATCAACCCATAGCTTTAGAGACTCTGGTTTTACGAGAATTATTACACTAAACTCCAAGTTCTCAATCGTGCCTATTTTCAGAGTGGGTTGGGTATTGTTTTCGTTGGGCATTGTTAGGTTATTCTTCGCTCCTTGTTTTTTAGCAATCTCCGAATTAAGGCAAATACCATTATTGCTCGCCATTGTTCTTTGATTAGAATAGTGTTTTAATTATAGATAATATGCCATGTTTAGTAGGTAATTGTACTCTTATATAATTACTGTTTGAGTAGGCTCGTTATAATTGTTCCGTGACAATATTAATGTAGAATTTCATAGTTTGCTATACAATCATTTTTGGAACCCATTATACTAGTTGTGCTAGACTTAACATGAGCATATCAGTAAAACCAATTTAGTGAGGAGTTGCTTTTGTGGTTATATATATAGTACTATAATAGTTTCTTTTATGATCAACAGTAAAAGGCATAATCTAAGGATTTATAGCCTAGGGCAGACTTGTATAGTATATATATATATATATATATATATATATATATATATATATATATAATGCATATATGTTCAGTAAAAGGCAGACTTTGTGTAGGTATATATATATATTTTAGTGTATAAGATAACTTGTAACGTTATTAATTATCCCATGTCCATATCAATAGTATTGGTAATAGTAATTGGTGCCCTCATGTTTAGCCTTTTAAATTATAGATGTTCAAGTTGGACTTTGATGTTAATCAAGGGGGTACTAAGCATAAACCTAAATATGTGTAAGTGTCAAGAGATGTATTTGACTATTGGCTTAACTTAACCACGATTATGGGACTTTACTGATATAACCTTTATTAACTTGAGGTAGACAGATCATTGATAGTTAGAGTATAATATCATCTACAGAGTCCTCATCCTATATTTGTGATGGTAGAAAGGTCATTGAGCATAAGATCGCCAATCATATGATATAGTCTCATTGCCTATAGAGCAAGAACAGATAGGCCATTTTGGTTGAGTGTCAGTCTCTTAATTATTCATGCATAGGAGAACTTATAATCATGTACACAGTAGGGCTATGTTGTCAGGGTCCTTGGGTTCGAGTCCCTAAACAAAATATTTGGTAACTGTTTATCAGTGCCCCAGAGTTGAAAGTCCATAAATTATTTCCCTGTTACTTCTCGGCTGCATGCTACGCGAGCATCCCGTGGGCTTAGATCCCTGAAAGTGAAAATAAATTAGGCTTTAAACCTGTAGGTTGAAAATCCTTGACGAATGATTTCCCGCTAATTTCGGGCTCACTAAAAGAAATCCGCCAATCCCTGACTCAATAATAAGGGATACGCTTCTGTTGAGGACAGAAGGGTATGAGAGTGTGGTCCCACTGAATTAAAAGTGACCCTGTATACATCGTCTGTTAGTTATCCCCCATACCTAATAACACTCTATAACTACTTATAATACCGGTTGGCGCCGACGCTGAAAACAACATTAAAATTGAACCTCATCTTCTCAGTAAGCATTACATATCATATCTATATATATATATATATATAATATTATATCACACTAGTATTTATGTATTATATCGGTCTGTCATGTTCAGTAACTGGTAATAATTGTGCTTGTTGATGCCCTGTGCGCTATACTTTTTTACAGGAGGTCGAACACGGTAGGATTTTGCCTAGTGAGGCTTGGTTGATCATTTTGAAATCTTTGGAGTTCTTTGAATCGCTGAGCTATCGTAGGTATTTATGATATTTTTATTTCATATTTCAGTGTCATAGTCTTATTCTCGTTTGTAGAGTTTGTTAAGAATATTATTCAATTTATTCATTTATTTATATTTGAGTTTTTCAGCTGCGTTTCTTTAGTAAGTAGATGTAGTTATTTTCTTTAGAAATATATTACATCTATGGGGTTCATCCGTGGGATGCCCGACTTATTAAGCCTTAGGATTTGCTTAATGATTTTTATCAGAAAGCGGATTTTGGTGCGTGACAATATCAACTTGAACTAGGTTAGAACTTAACAATTAGTTTAAAGGATTATCAACCCTTTCAATTTTGACCTAAATTACTCAAAATCAGTTAATCTCAATTAGTCAAAAAATTTAGTCTCCATGGCAATTTAATAGCTTTACAGTCATAAACAATATGTTCAACTATTTTGCAATGAGAACAAAACTTAGGGGGGGTCAGGAATTTGTACCCCTTGTAATATTTTCATTCCTTTACCTTCAAGAGTAATTGTGCTAGGTATAGGCTTAGAAAAACCAATCTCCACTAGCACACTAGCAAAGAAATCGAAGTCTTTGTTTCTAGTAGAGTTATCCACTCTTATAAGAATACCTATTGCTTTCCCCTAGTCATTAAGTTATGAATAGACCAAAACTCAAGAGGGAGTTTAGGAAATCTTATCCAACACACAGCACATATATTTCTATGATTATCTGGATTTAATCTTCTAGACCATTGGAGAAGTCTCATAGGTTACCTTTCAATAAACCATGTTCCACCGAGCCAGACCTTCTTCTTATCCTCCTTATTATCTAGCCTGATAACAAAGAAGCCTTTGCCATGGCAATGAATTTGCAGAAGCCTCTTCTTATCCTCCTTATTATCTAGGTTAGATAGTGCTACAGTTAAATTAATCTCCTCCAATGTGATACTAAGCATAGAAGCTTCCCTATAAGATTGAATTTGAAATAATCTACTTCCTTTGAATATAACCTGAGAAAGAGGTACCAATGTTCTATCTCCTACCAAAGTAGGGTTTGGAATAAGATCCAATGAAATCGAATTTGGTTTAGTTCCCTTGACCTTATCTTCATAAGATTGCAGAGTTTTTGAGTCTCTGACAAACCTTTCCCATCAACATTGTTTGTAGTATAAGTAACATCAGGGATTTTACCATAGAGACAAGCATTGCCATCTAAAAACCTGATTGTTACACGAGTCTACCGTCGATTTCAAACCATCTTTTTCTCCCATCCCCATGAAGCCCCAAGGGCAGAAAATCTTTAGATTGGATCAATCATTCATCTAAATCTTTGATATTTGATCGTTAATGCTCTAGTATTTGTTCTCTTCAAAATCAGACTCGCTAATTCTTTCAAAGAGATAATCGAGAGAAATTAAAGAAATTTGGGTGAGATTGAAACCCTAGAACGATGAAATTCGGTGAATTTTGAACTCCAAAATTGTGAAATCAAGCTCTAGAGATTTTACTCAATTTGATTGACAAATATCGAATACGATCGTGATTGAAGCAGCGCTTATATCGAACCGTCAGTGTTCTCAAATTTGTTTCTGGAGATCGAATGGCCAATGAGCTATGTAATAATAATAAATGAACCCTGAACCATCAAAATTGAAATTAGTACCTGATCAACTAGAGGTACTCGACGAGGTTCCAGGTGGTCTTTAGTGCACTCTTTTTCAAAAACAAAATAATAATAACTGGGTGTCCAGTTTTCATGACCACCCCATATGGTTTTAATTTTCCAGGACCATCATCAACCAGCAGAGGTCAGGCCAAATCTGGTTTCTGGCTCTGATGATCCCTTTCCAGATCTAGGAGTCTTGCGGCTGGGCGCGAACGTGGATCTCTGGTTCGAACCATGGATTCCTGGAATTCGTTTCGGTAGACCAGCGGGCCCTACCCCGCTGCACCGCCCTTCACTTGGGTCGCGATCTGATCTGCCCTACGAACCGTTATTGGCATACAGCACGGATTTGTTCCATTTTCCATGATGACATTGTTGAGCTTATTTTAGCTATTCCGCTGAGTAGATACCCTGCAAAGGACACCCTCAGATGGAAGCAGGAAAAAAATGGCATCCTCATGGTGGATTCAATTGGGGCTTACTGCACCCAATGCCATGCCATGTCAATACATAATCAATTGGGGCTTACTGCACCCAACTCGGACAGGGATCATGATGGATTCATTGGAGTACTATTTTGAAGATGAAGGTGCCTGCCCGCTACAGCTCTTCCTATGGAAAGCCATCCAAGACGGTCTGCCCACTAATTTAGGCTCTGGCATGGAAACGAGAGTTGGGATACAAACTGCCCCAGATGTGGAGTTGAGACTGAGACAGCCTCGCACGCCCTTTTTTCCTGTACTAAGATCCAAGATATCTGGTCGCAATCCGAGCTTCAGCTTGACTTCGACAACTGGAATTTTTTGGACTCTGTTAGCAAGATCATTCTCCGGTGCTACCAGATTTATGGCGGAATGATCGGTCTGTCGGATTTTTGTTGCAAGCTCAGCTCCATTATGTACGTTGTTTGGATTACTAGAAACGAGCTTATTTTTGAGCAAAAGTGCACTCACCCTGGGAGGCTCTCAAACGGGCAAAGTTCTACACCTCCCCCCAAACTAAGGAACACACCACCCTCCTCTCTTAGCTGCCCCACCTGCGGGAAAGTTGGCTGGCATACCATCTATGTGGATGCCGCCTGGACTCGGCCTGACAATCCAGGGGGTACAGGTTTTATTATTGAATCCTTTAGTAATTCTATTTTTGTGCAGGGCATGACACCACTCGAGCTGCAGACCCCGAAGAGGCTGAGGCCATCTCAGTGATCCGAGGGATGGAGGCGGCGCACGGACTTGGGCTCGACCGGGTGCTCCTCATTACAGACTGCCAGAGACTTGTTAGAGCTTTTCATGAGTGCTCGGATGACCTCTCTTGGGGGGCGCTTACGCTTGCACCTGACATGCGTGCTCTCGCATCTCAGTTCCTTGATTTCAGTTTGAATATGTTCAACGTTCGCTAAATTTTGTTGCCCATTCTCTAGCGGTTAGGGGAGTCTGTTCCCCTCCTTTTGTATGCTCGAAGCCCGATGAGGTTTCTTTATTTGTAATCCTCTTTGTTCTCGCCTTCGGGCGTGAGCTTTCTGTTATGGTATTTGCTTTCAAAAAAAAGGACCATCATCAACCTACAAAAATTGGTTTGGACAACTCTTCATCGATTCTAGAGCAACCCAAACTCTAGCCTATCACCTAATACAGTAGTATTATCTTTATGTTCATCGAAATAACAACAATATCTAAAGCTAACAAATGCGATTAAGGCCTTATCCTTGTCTTGGTTATGTAAAAGTTTTCAATGTTTAAAGAAAGATTATTTGCAAAATCCGTGTGCTTAAGGCTATAGAAAATAGTTTTACCCTGACAAAGATGCCCATGGCCTATGCCCGGTGGCTCAGCCTATATAGCCTCTATAAACTGCATTCAATAGGTTTGGGGTTTAAACTCAAAGATGCTTGGCTTGAAACCCTTTTATACATGTTCCCTTGGGAAGAATCCGGATAATACTACTCACCTGACCTCATAATATCTTGTTCCAGATGAAGAATAAGATTAGGGAGAGAATAGCTTAGACTTAAGCACACAAATTTTGATTAACATGATTACATCAATTTTCTCATGGGATTCCTTGTAGAGGAAATCATTATGAGTAACTAGACGTTTTAGGTGCAAATGCCATGCTAAATGAGTACACTAAACTTTAGAAACTCGATTTCGTTACGTATGTTAGGGCATCTTATCCATATTGTCTAAAATGTAGTGCTAACACCCTTTCCAGAAAATCCGACTCATAGCCCAATAGTAGTTGGAATTTAGCGATAACTTAAGAAATGGGGTTTCATTTTGAAATAACAAATTTAGGACCCCAGCCTGTCAAACATTTAGTTGAAATATCACTGGAAACTGTAAGTTCCAGACTTAAGAATGGTAATCTTATGTTCCAGACAAAATATCAGCATAGTTCATTTTCAAAAACAAAGAAAACCAAAAATTTCGTGAATTAATAAATCATTCTCTAAACGGCCTAGTGCCTACTTAGTCGTAGTCGTAGAGTAGACATATTCTATCAGATTATTGTATTAAGGGTGCTTTATACGTCAACTTTGATTAGTATTTGTTTAAGCATCCGTAAACTTTGGTTCTAACTGTTAAAGATATTATTCTTTCTTACAAAAATAATTTCAGGGTGACCTTGATGACCCTAAAGAACACAGGACCACTTCTAGCTAATACAGTGATGATTTTGGTCACCATAGTTTTCATTTGCATCACACAATCACATGCTGCGTGACACGGCAAAATATACTTTTGCACTAAAATTAGACAAATGCACCAGTACTCATGATCATTTAGATTTAGGGTTCTGGATGCCTCCAATATTTTCCTCATAATTGTGCTTCATCTTTTGTAGATTTTACAAATATTTCTTCAAGGAAAAAAATTGCTTCAGGTTAAAATTAGCTCTACCTGTCGATGACAAACAACATCTTCTCATCATGTCCAGGGGAGTTTTTATCGTAAACGCACAGAAGCGCTCGAGTCCTGCCAACACTGAATAAACCCAATACTCATCTGAACATGTTTTCTGCACTTGGATATGCATGATTTTTTTTCATCAGAACAAATAACCACACTCATGTTTTTTTTTAAAAGCATGTTCCGCACTAGTATATATGTTTTTTCATGCGAACATATGTCCTTACTCCGATATGTGCATTCTTTCATCAGAACATATTTCCGGCCGACACTACCTGTAAGCCCTGTGCGAAAATACAAAGGGGCCAACTATGCCAAGTCACATCAGATGTCCTATTTACTGAAGATTTTTTCTTCTCTTTAGGTCAAAACTTTTTTTTACTTGGGCCTTTTTTCCCTTTGGACCCTATGCGGTCGCAACCCCAAGGGCCAGAGAGCGTCTGCAGCTCATCCTTCGCTGGAGCGAGGGAGCGAGCGCGCGTGGATATCATTAGGTAGAATTTATAGATTCTGGTACGTAGTACTTAAATAAGGCATTTATACAAGCAATAAAGACACACCAATGCATCTCTCATTTAACTCCAAACAAACAGCTTCTTAAATTCCTTTTTCTGTCACAACTCATAGACCTACCAAAACTCTTTTCAACTTATAATCCATTTCTACACCACATACTGATCTTCTATTCTTAGATCACAAAATTCTCTACCGTATGAAATGGCATGTTTGGCTCCACAGTCAAGTTTTAATCACAAAAGTTCACACATTGAGTGCACGAAACTACGTCTGACTATTATACCGTGATTTGACAGAACATCTCCGCCATAATTTTTCCCTTCAAGCTCTCTATAAGAGTAGACCAGCACCAACACAAATTAATGTAAATTTACGAACGTGAAAGCTAGATTCGTATTTGATTTAACACTAAGTAATTAATTAGATCTCTACTAAGGTTAATTTAGAGAAAGAATGGACTCATTCATAAACAAAACAACTTACTAACTATTACCCTTTAATAAAATACATAGGGACACTAATTCTAATTTAAATAGAATTCTAATTAAATTAAATATTATGATCTTTTACCTTGCGTTGGTTAAATGCAAATCTCTTAAATCTACTTAGTAATCTCAAGTAAAAGAGACTTAAATTAAAATAACATAAATAAAAACAATGCGTCGACAAATAAAACTGACATTCCTTATACTTGAAATAGTATACTATATTATACAGGAAATTAGATTGACCATATATATATATATATATATATATATTTAAAAGCTTTAATAATAATAAAAATTCATAAGAACATGGCATGTTTGGATGCAAAAGTCAGCATTACCCATTATAATTGTATAAGTTTGTAAGCCTGTTTTGATGCAAAACCAAAAACAAAATTCACACATGCAGAGCACAGGAGTTGTCGAAATCGAAATAGTTAAATTACTATTAGCTTTGTAACCAAGCATCTCCACTCGCTCTTGCTTGTTTGTGGCTTATAAACACCAAATTATGAAAGCTACATCAAGATAATAATATATAAAGGGTCATATAATATGTTGATAATACAAGGACAATTTGGTCATTTTAGCACCAGGCTGATGCTACCGTGAGCAACACGACCCATCCAACCAAGCTAATCCGTCCACCGTCTTCTTTAACGGTGAACCCCAAGTTGTTACCGTACTCTGAGCTGAGTCGAGCTCGCAATGAGTCGGCGATGTTTTGATTCAGTGCGTTGGTGTGAGCCCAGCCATCCCCATTCGCGCACGCCATTACCGTACACTTCGCACCGTTCCAACCGTTCTTTCTTCACACGCCACCGAATTAGCCGCTTTTCGACCCAACACTCGTCTATTCGCATCCGAGCAACCCCGTCCCGATTCATAATCAAATCCAACAAATCCAATGACTCCAACAATGCCAATAATACGAGCTTGACTCCGCGACTCGTGCAACAAATGAGGCCGTGTTACAATTCATTTCTTGCTCAACAAGAGTCACGACTCGCGGGTTTAGTCCCTTTACTAGCCTAAGCAACTCGTCCGGGATTCTCAGTCGACACGCTCTCGTCAGCCAATTTGTAAAGCTTAAACGCAAATTCACAACCAAGCCTCATCGGGGTCACAACAGAGCGAGTCCGGTTGAGTTCGCTCAGTTTAGCGCAAACCACATTGAATTTAAGTGTCACACCAGCTCGTGCGGCGATCTTTTGCAACCATTCGTCGACCCTAACCAAATCGTCTCTGTTACCAGAGTCGTCTATGATTACAGGAGTGATCTTGAGAAATGTTGGTCTCCCAGATTGTCTTTCGCCCAAAGCATGAATCAGAGTTGAGTATTGACTTCCTTGCCCAATCTCGAAATCAAGAACATGAATGTTATTAGGGTCTCTCTTGTTGCTTCAAGGATTGCTAAATTAGCAGCCATGAAACCGAGTTTAAAACACGGTGACGCCTTGAAGAGCATTGTGTTCCAACAATGTGATCTTTGCTCCATAATTGGTTAACCGGCGGAGGATTCTCAACTGGGTTTATCCGAGATCGAAGAGCGGACACCATGTAAGCTGTTAGCCTCTGTTGTGGATCTCCTCTGGTGTTTGAAAACTGCTTCAATGTTTTCAAAGTAACTGTTGCAGTCTCAGTGTTTCCTTCAGATATAGCTGTAGCTATATCTATTAGTGATTGTTTGGTAGACGAAATCGAAGGTGAGGCCACGGATGTCGAAGACGACGACGATGACGACGTCTCCGATGGAGAAAGGGTGTCTGTTTCTGATTCTGGGGTTGAGTTGGGGTTACTAGTAGGTTTTCGCACCACTCGCTATTACTAAAAACTGAGAGAACATCATCATGATTAGACCCATCTTCGTCTGTATCATCTAACAGTTGTTTCTCAAGCTCTTGAAGCTGATTCCTTAGTTTTTATCTGGGTCTACCTAGATTCGATAAAAAACCCATGTTTTGGAACCAATTGAGAGTAACAAAAGGTCGGGTTTTGGTTAGAACGTTGTTGTTGTTGTGTTGTTGTTGATGATGTGTTAAGGCTATAACTATTATTACGTAGTTGTTGATAAAGTGGGTGGGTGAGTTGTGTTTGAGCATACCTTGATGAAGGATCCATGGTTGAGAATTCGAAAGGTGTTTGAGGTGAGATTGGTGATGTTGTTGTTGTTTGATAGTAACTGTTTTGTTGTTGTTGCTCCTCTGTTTCACAGAACGAAGAAACGCTTGATGGTGATGTTGTCTCTCTGACTCTGCGATTGATCGTTTCGCAAGTTGAGATCGGTAGTGAAGTTGAACATTATTAATCGATCCTCCTCCATTAGAGGTGTTTGTGTTGTAGAAATCACCACCTCCACCTCCACCTCCACCTCCAGAGGGGTACCCAGAAGCCATTAAAGACGAAAAAAAATCAATCAATCTTGGACAAAAGGGGTTAAAGCAAATCTATGAGAAACCATGAAAGCCACAACTTTAACACAGACAGAGAGAGTTTTATTTGTGTGAGAGGAGAGGAGAAAAGCTCTGTGAATGATTCTTGTAATTAATTGTATTTGTACCAAACGAAGGGAAAGGGGCGCCTCTCTTGTTTATTTTAATTTTGTTCAACCTTTTCAATGGAGATGATGTTTTCGAGTCTTACTTTCACACATTGGTTGCTTATTTACCTATCTTACTACCACCTTAACAAAATATAGATAATCTACTCTTCTACTACCACAAAACATCAATGTGTAAGCAATGTATCAAAAACAACACTCGCTTGCATGCAATCTCAGCTCTCCAGTTGAAAGATCTTCTTCATAAGTTAACTGGGAAACCGTCAGTCCCGGTTGATTTAGTTGGGATTACCCACACGCGTCCTTGGACAGCATGGCCTTACGAATTGAAAACCACAAAGTGTCACACGTTGCTCAACACCCCACCACTTAAATATTCCGACCTCCTTTTTTTTTTTTTTTACTTCCTACCAATTTTGTATTTGACATAAATACCCCAAGAATACTTTATTGTACCTAACCGATCCCTCCAAATGAGAAGCATTGAAAGTGTTTTCAGGGTCCACCGTCGAATGGATATCTTATCAATGCTTCAGATTGTTTCTTGTATGTGATTCATCTTCAGTTTAGATATGGTATCAAAATAAATTAAATTATAAGTTTAAGATTTTATTTTATTTTTACAAGGCAAGCCGGTTTCAATAATAACCCTGAGTTTCCATAACCTCTCTCTAGATGACATTATTTACGCATTTTGTGGAAAATGGTATTCTAGGAAGAAAACCATGCATTGGAAACGGTCTTAAGACTACTCTTAGAATTCGGGAATATTTTCACAGTTCAATGAATTCCATTAATTCAACTGTCAACAAAATTTCTTTGATTTGTGGAGGTATTCTCGGGATACTAAGCAAAGCCCAAGTCTTATTGAGTGACAACTAACGGTTCACTAATGAAAATACACACAAAGTTTGAGGTCTTTACTCAGTTGCGTAAGGAGAAGATTTGGTGGAAATTTAGTTAGTAACCGAACCACCAACAATAATATACACTTTGCAATTTTAGGTAACTATGGCGTTCCTTCGACCTACACGTGACAGTGGAAGAATTCCCGTGAGGCAGCTCAACATATTCTTATCCTTATTTCCCGAAGATTACGTAAATCCATGGGACCTAATATTTATGGGACACATATCCAAAGTTTTTCGTGTGTCACGATCTACTTTCTTTTCTCAGGAAAGGGTATACATTAATGAACGAGTGTTTATCCAGCAAGGGACCCTTATTGAGTATTCAACAAGGGTCTACTTGGCATCTTCTTATTGGATGACTTAGGTCATCCTAGTTTTAGCCTCATTAGTTAAAAGTAATCCATGCCCCCATTAAATCAAAATTTTCCTATTATTCATATAAAACGAAAAAATATTACTCCTCAAAGAGTACGAGGAATAATCTAAGTTTTCACCAGTCTTCATATTTATCGTAAAATCATTGTCGTTTAATTTTGACAAATACAAGCACCCATGTTAATCATTTGGATTAGAAGTTGTACATTTAAATGTGTTTGAAAACGAATTGACTTGCATCATCCACTTTGCATGTTATTGATGTTGAAAGTACATAATAATAATGTGTTTAGATAGTTACTAAATCTTCTAATTAAGTCATACTATTGTCCTATATGAACATACGTACAGAATTGTATACGGCGAATGCGTATTCTATATCATCATTTACGGTTTCACTGAAGGCGCCGACAATTCTCGGGGTGCTGTCAAAATGACCACCGTAGTAGATTTTTTTTTCCCCTCCAAGATTCTATAGTAATTGTTGGTATACCTAACAAACCTGCTCATATTGTCTGTGTTGTAGTCGATTACTATAGTGTTAAGTGTATACCAACCGCAATGCCAACTATTGCTTGGGCAAAAAATAACCTCTTAAATGAGATTCACAACTAATTCAGGTCCCCATCATGATTAGCATTTATTTTAACAATCATGCTTTTTCTAACCTCAATACTCAAAGAAAGCAAAGCTCACTTATCGCATTTCCTCTACTACTTTCTCCCATTAGCAATTCGATTTCATTTTTTATTTTTTATTCGTGAGTTTGTAGAGAAAAGTTTGTGTCCCTGTCCTAAGGCGCCTCTTCATTCAACATTGTCCCCCCCCCCATATTTAACCTAACTTCTTAAACGCTTAGTTAGTTAGCTACTATTAGCATTTTATCCTCTTAATAATTAATGACAGTAATTAACTCAAATAAGTAGTCGTAGATTTGTCTAGTTTGATTAGTTAATTTTGCTGAAACCCAAATAAGGAGAATCCTTATTGAAACCAATGAAGTAACCATGATGATTCAACCATATTACGGCGTAACGAATGAATATAATATGGGCGACTTAAATTAATACCATTGCTTACGAATACCAAAGTCTAATTCCAAACACAAGTACGAAACTAAAGATTGTGTCATTGTTTACACTATAAAATACTAGAGGCATACCAGTCGTTCACAATCACTTTCATCAACTTCTAGTCTACGAAGAATTGCATATTACATTAGAGATACAATTTATAAGAGGTCTTAATGTCTGTGGATTTTTCTATGGCAGCTTTTGATATTAGTTCTTCTTTTTTGACGCCCCTAGCAAAGGCCCCCTTCCCTGTAGAGTCTAAATAGGGAACCCCCTAATCTCACCGCACCTACCCGCAATTTCTTGGCTCGACCTCCACTTCTCCATTTTTTCTTTTAAAAATCAATCCTTTTTTATAATACCATTTAGCCTTTTGCATGTCTTTTATTGAGTTCTTTGACATTGAAATAATAAATATAAATAAATAAAACACAACTCATTTCATATTTTTATAATCAGGGAGTGATCCTTGTTTTTTGTATAGACAAACAATTATAATCCTCTCGCCCTATATAATTCTTCTTTATTGTTTGCCTTTACCATATTTTGGGGAAACGGGCCAGACCGCTATGATTATTTATTTCGTCTACAAAGTTGCTTTTGGGAAGCGATTAAGATCTTGATTTTATTAGGAAAATGATAATATCCACTAAATTATTTTTATAAATTGAATCCGCTACATTTTTTGGTGGGTAGACGACTTAGATCTCGTTTTCAAACTACTGAGATCCTATTTTAATTATTTCAAATTTACCCTCTATAATTTTTTGTTAGTAGAGCGACTACAGTGTTTAGAAATTTTTATTTATTTTATTTATTTTAAAATTGGATCACACTACATGTTAATTAGTTTTGTTAGAGTTATCCAGCCCCACTAGTAGCACCACAAGTTTAAGTTTTCATACATGACTCCTAACCAGTCATGCCTCTTTCAGGTGTTGAGGAGATTTGCATAGTTTAGGTACCACTTATTCAATAGGGTTATCGAATAGAAGGTTTATTACGTTATCAGTTCTCCATCATCTTCTCTCAATTCTTCAAGATAAAGAACTGGTAATCCTTCGATATAGTTTATTTACTACAGTTTTTTATATTTATTTAAGTACAATACTAACATATCATGCAAAAGCTAATATGGACATTATAAAAAAGAGTAATGATTTTAAGAGAACAAAATAGGGAACTGTAGTCGTAGTAATTGCAGGTTAGGTAGTGTGAGATAGAGGGTCCTTCTTTCGAGGTCCATGAAAGGGGCTTATGCAGGTGAACTCAACCACCGTCATAGGCTAAAATAAAGTCATGATAACTTAGCAAACTGTATTAGTTTTAGATGCTTGTAGTTTATATTCAACCTCTAATTGGATGCATTAAATCTTAATGACAACAAAAACTAAGCACTAATTAACCAGGTTTAGAAGTTGAGTTAAATAAACACTTGTGGAATGCAGAGTGGCTTAGAACGGTTTCTCCGTTCCTAAGGCCACAGGTCTGAATTTTTTTTCTCAAGTGTTGAGGCAAAACGTATTTTTGCATAACATTTCTTGAATTTTGATCACAATACATTTATTCCAATGAGACTATTTTGTAACATAGCAAAAGGAAAGAAACTCCTGGGACGACTGGTTTTCAGCTCCTCGAAACTCTTTGAGCAGAGAAAAACGTGCGAAGTGGTCCAAATCTATTCACACTGCTCTCTCATGTAAACGTCACAATTCACAAAACGAATGCGTCAATTTCTTTATTGTATATTTGCAATGCCTGTGGTTTATTGGTGCTTTTTTATCTCCACGTTTAAATTAATCCCCACATTAAATCTGCACTTACACGTGTTGATTTTACAGGGACTTAAGTATTCTTTTAAATGCTCTGTAAGTTTATGGGGCTTGGGTCAAATTTGATAGTACTGTTAGTGGTTTACGAGTCGGGCTGTCTTTTTATGGGCTTTTTTTCCTCAATTTTTAAAAAATTGGGAAATTGGCTCTCACCTGGCAAGAGACGAATGGATAAGAGAACAATTTTCATAGCTATTTTCGCGTCACCAACTAATCATTAAGTCAATATTTTATGATTCTCGCTTGTACAAGTTTTTTTTTTTTTTTTTTTTTCTTTCTCTCGAAGCAGTCAACACATATTTTAGTTCACTGTATAACTAAAAGAATGAATGTATAAATAAAAATAAGAATACAAGATATCCGTTTCATAAATTCTTAAGGAGCGGATTACTTTATTTTATATCGACTAGAGTATCCGGGGACATTCGGCCAGACCGTCAAATTCCAACTGATCTATTCATGTCCTTCCAAGATCATAAAGCATCCTCTGACCATAGCTACATTAAGATTGCAATTCAAGGCTACCATGTAGTTTCGCTGCATAGCGATTGCAATTCAAATCCCATGATTTGCATCGCATTAAAAGTCGGGTGATTTTTTTAATAAAAACATAATGCAATCTAATTGTCAGATTGATGTTGTATTTTGTGGTTAGGTGCATTTGCATATGATAACTAATTCTTTATTCTCTTTAACATGTACCTTATTTTCTTCTATTTTATTTCCAAAGTAGAAAACCAAATATAAAACGCTTGTTGCATAACTTTTCACTGCAACCAAATACAGTAAAAGCCAGGGGTGTAACGGTCGGTTGTCGGTCTATTGCCAACCACAAATTGACACCACCCGACCATATTGTTCATGGAATACATAAACTCAACCGAACCAATTTTTAAAGGTCGGTTCGGGTTTGAACGACTGGAAATCAAAATGGGTAAACCGACACCGACCGTTCTTTCCCATCTATTTTTCTGTTCTTCCCCCAAATCACAATGAATCGAAATCCAACCTCAAATCGACGAAGGCACCTCCATTTGAATCACTTGAACACTTAAACTAAAAGAACCGTTAAACTCATCTTCAATTTGAGGTTTCACAAAAGAAGCAACATCAGAGAGTCAGAGAGTTTATGTCGTCATCGGCGTCAA
>JACGCM010000582.1:0-20308 GCA_014058105.1 Kingdonia uniflora
CGTTGCGGCCAGGGTGCCCGATGTTCTTATTTGTGACCATTTTGGACAATGCTCCAAATTTTGTCAGCCTCCCCCAATGTAATGATTTTTTTTATAATTTTTTGAATGTCTCGTATGCCATACGTTCCTAGAAATTAAGTTCAAAATTCTAATAAGTACTAATTGTGGAACAAAATTAATGGAATGAGAAAAAAAACTAAATTACTTACGACGTCACCCGTTCCAATGCCGGTAAAATATCAGCTTTCGAGGTGTTGAATGATGCCTCTAAAAATCGAATATTCTTTATTGAGCCGCCCCTTATACGCGCAATTGTCACCATTGTATGATCGCCACATCGATTGGTCATTATAGAATGAGTTGAATTGGTCACACACCTTGAACCAAAATGTAGCGGCTTTTTGGTTATTCATCGTAGCGAGGTTTTGAGAGACTTGAGACCAAACACATGCAAGATTGACGAAGTCATCGGACGACCAATTTTTTGAGTTCGTGTATCTTTCATTGTCGCCATCAACTTCATCCTTAACCTTAACTACATCATCAACTACAATAGGTGTCGATGCTGTCTTTCTTTTAGGCTTTGCCTTTCCGTGCGTATTACTTCCCGTGAGAACCAAATTTAGAACCTTAGAGATGACCAGAGAAATGATCGAAGAGACAGTCGCTGATGTATTGAGGTTTAAATCATTTAAACCCTATGTACCTCACATAGGCGTGGTACTCAAACTTCCACTGGCATAAGATGATAAATATGGATTTCTCAGTTGAGAGTACGATCCCGTATGAGGATCAAATTGAGGGCAATATCCTTGGTTTTGGTAATGAGGTTAATATCCTTGGGTTTGAGATAGAAATTAATTGTCGTATGGTGGAAATAATTATCGAACATGGTGATCACGATATTGCGAAAAGTTAGGCATTTGCGATGAATCATAAGCGTTTAATTGCGTAGGAAATACGTTCCTTTGTTGGTTCGTATTAGAAGATTGAGAGTGGCTTTGAGAATTATATTAAGAGCTTGAAGATGACATGGTGGTTTTGCTTGTAAGCTAAGGAGAGAGGAGAGTGTAGAAGATTAAGGAAAGATAGTGTAGAAGATGAATGATATTTATAGATAAAAAAATATAGTCGTTGAGCTACTTGGTGAACAAGTTTCCAAAAAAATATAGCCGTTGAGATACACAAAGGACAAGTTTTCACAAAAATATAGCCGTTGAGCTACACAAAAGACAAGTTTTTGCAAAAATATAGCTTGGTGTTTTCATGCGTTTAAATAAATTCCCTATATTTATGAGTTGACAAAAAAACTAATAGAACTAATTTTTCATCATTTATGAAGGTATTTAAGGAAATACCTAAACAAAAGAAAAGAAGAAAAGACTAAGTATGAACCAATGTACTATTAATAGAAGGCAAGGGAATATGTTTGAGAAAATGCCTCAAAGAAACTAACCTAAAAAAAACTAAATGTGGAGAGGAAAAAAAATACAAGGCAAAAGTTTCAGGCTCTTGCCGAGTAGTTCAGAACTGCATGACAAGCTTCCGTAAACCAGATTAAGCCACATGTTTAAAAAAGCTTGCCACACAGTTCTGAACTGCACGGCAAGAGCCTGAAACTTTTGCATTTGGTTATATTCTCTATACTTAGTTTCTTTTTTCTTTGAGGCATTTCTTCAAACGCCTGATGTACCCTTTATTGTGTGTGTATCTCTTCATACTTAGTTTTATTTTTCAAAGACTTCGATTATGCATTTCATCAAACACTTGAAAAAACCTAGTATTTCATTCAAACACTTTTTTTTCAGCTCTTCTTGCCACAAAATTTTATTCAAACAATTGAAAAGAAAAGTATTATTTGAAGCAAACACAAATTTAAGCATAATAATGCATAATCAATTCAACATAAACTCGATAGTCTAAACAAAATATAACATAAAGGTAGATAGTCTAAACAAAATATAATATAAACTCGATAGTCTGACAAAATACGATAAAACATAGCCTAAGTGGGACGGCTTCTCTTCATATAGCGGGCGCGTCTGGTACGGGAGAGACTCTCGTCATAAGTACATTGCATATCTAGCTCTGTCTGGTAGCTGATAGACATATCAGCTAGTCTCTCTTCCGGTGACTCGGATAATATCTTGTATCTGGCGCAGTTATTCCTCTAACTCCTCATTGCGTTGATACATTGCTTCGTATCTTCATAAGCCGTATACCGTATTCCTTAGTTTTGAGTCCACAACTCATTCACACTGTACCTAGGTGGACACGGGTGTGGTACCTACATGATCGGGATCGGTACATGCCTATGTTCTCCACTGCTTCCTTCTATCTTCATGAACCATCCCAGATTCCCCATTTCCGCGCCGTATGCCTCAAAACCATTATTTTACACCTGAGAAGACGTGGTTAAACTCAAAGTAGGTGGCAGAACAACATCGGGCCTCAATAGATCACGTCCGACCATCCAAATATTCTCGGCCCTCTTCACTAAACTACAACCGATCTTAGGATTTGGATGAGCGGCTCACCAAAATATGATGTAATCCACGTCAACAACGACATAATTGTGTCCATTATAGAAGTCAAACCTCTCAGTTCTGATAAAGCGCTCAATCGTACTGTAGAAATTCATAATCTCTTGTAGGGGGTGGTCATATGAAACACTATCAACCCCGGTATTCTGACGCATACTTAGTCACTTAAATACCAAAATATACCATTCCTGTATGGGACTAAAACTAATAGAATCCTTCTTTGACTAAGTTCTGTGGCAAATCTTGCCTCTGGACGGATTAATTGTCTATTCTTCAGCATGGTTTGCCATCATGTTGGTTTTATCTTTCCATTCTATCATTTCTCTGATCACAGTAAATGAATAATGGATCTCAACCCCTGAACTAGCCCTTCATCTCTCCATGCACTCATACGAGGATAAGCATGGTTAAAGTTATTCACCTTAACAAGATTCATTTTAATGCGACAATACTCGAAGAACTAAAACTCCAATAGAGCATAGAAGTCTGTGATTGATCTCTTCCCCTTCCCACTCTTCAGGACTGAGACTTCATCTAGTCCCTGATATAAATATGTCATGATCGAAGTACCCCTAGAATATGGTGGTCTGTCAAAGCTAAAAGATAACCAGTCGGTAGATATATATTTATATTCGAGAAGAAGATATTACCCATCATGTATGCAATAAATGCCCGAGCATATAAGAGATCCATGTCTTGGTTGTAACTATTAGTTCATGGATTCAAAGGGTCTCTCCAGGTTTTCAAATAAGCTAGTATGATGTTACCGTACCTGATGTCGGCCTAAGTAATTTTGGGGAATAATGTTTGTGCTTCGTCGATCTTCGTGTACTTATCGCCGTACGGGAGTTCAAAACCCCGCTCAAAACTTATTCCTATTAGCATGACGAAGTCTAACGGCGTAACGCCAAGTTCCCAGCAAGGGAAGTGAAAAGTATGGGTGGAAGGCCACTACTATTCCACGAAAGCATGGATTAAGCGGTTATCCGAGTTTCCCGCCTTAATCATAAAAAATTCTTCAAAACCCATATTGTTAACCAAGGTCTTCAACGTGGGGTACCTGACAATCCATTGGTAAAACTTTAAGACCTTATCTAGTGGTCCCCTACATATGATTTCATCTCAGTTCTGGAAAACGACACATTAACATATTAAATTCTCATTCGGGGATTTTGTCGAACATTTGACAAATTACGTTATAACACATAAATTTTACTCAAAAAACTTACCGGCAATTCCTCCGCTCCAATAGAAATGTAGACCCATTTGTCCGGGAAGATATCCACTCGGTGCAACTCCTCGAGGGTTGGGGCGGGGTCATTATCCGGCGTGAGGTGTAACGGCCAATATGCGTGACTAATTCTTTACTTCTTCATTTAACTACACCACTTTCATTTCTTATAGTTTTGGGAATTAAATGACTAGGTCCTGATATTGTTAATCGTAGTTACATGGGATTGAATTACTAGAAGATAGGGTTTAGGAACTTGTGTTAGAAGTTGGGTTTGGGTAAACTAGAAGTTTAATATGTGAAAGTGAAACAAAGTGGCAATTCGAACCAATTTCATACAGGCACTACCCACGCAGTTCTGAACTGCGCGTGGGATTTAGACGCTCTAGATGGATACATGTGGCCAGATCTTAGGTGTTGATTGTCCCGCGCAGTTCTGAACTGCGCGTGGGATTTAGACGCTCTAGATGGATACATGTGGCCAGATCTTAGGTGTTGATTGTCCCGCGCAGTTCAAAATTGTATTGGAGAATATCCACCTTGTTTGGGTTTAAAATGTCGTGGGTAGATTTGGGTTTTTCCACCCCCCCCCCCCCCCCCAACTGTTGCATATGCTCTAAAAGATTTAGCGAGGTTATAAAAATATAACATGCCCACTTGGGACATTTTAGCCCCAAAAATTATGATAATAAATACTAGTTTTTGTTATCTTTACAAAATCAGACCCAGAGAACAATAAATTCCAAAATCGATAATGGCAAGAGGAAAAACTATATTTGCCCCTACTAAAGTTGCAATATTACAGCAGACAACCACCTTCTTTGGGGATCCACAAGTACAAATGTCACATCCGGCGTAATAAAAAATTATCAATTTTTTTAACTCATTTAAAACTATTATATCAAGCCACGTATACGATGAAGGTTGACATTATCACCATCTCATGAACTAATTGTCATTTGTTTTAGTACATTTTATCCTACCTTTGAATAAATTTATTATTTGTAAGAATGCATACTCTTTCACCAATTCTGTTACTATTTCTCATCGTTTATGGTTAGGTTTCACCTGCAGTTCACAGGAGTTTATCAAGTATTTGCCATTTTTGGCTCATTATATTCTATGGTTCTTATCATTACATTGTGCTATTTTATTTTGCAGAAGATGTTCTTCGATTAAATTTGTTAAAAATTATGCTATCATTTCTCCACCCGAACAAGGGGAGAAACATTTGGGTGAAGTATATTGATCTGGAAGATGATCTAAATCAGTTCAACAGATTCCCCTGGGGTAAGCAAGTCCATAATTTCTTGTGGAGTCAAATAGTGGAGTTTGCCCATTATCGATCGGGCGCAGGTAAAAAATCTGATAAAGCTTTATCACTGCACGGATGTACCTGGGTGTTGATGATATGGACATTCCCTTCTATTCATAGCCTGAAGTTTCCAAGAATTGAGGAATTCATACATTTGTTCCCTAAGCTACAAGGATGGAGGATGACATCCTTTAAGCGTCGCCAAATTGTGACGTTTAAAAAGTTTTTTGCTAACCCCAAATTGTTATTAATAGCTATGAAGTCGTCTGAGACAGACATGCAGGAAGGTCTTGTACAAGAGGCCATGGTAATATTATATTCATTGTATGATTGATTCATTTTATTGCTTCATTGTCATTTAATTTATGTTTTGTATCATTTTATTTGTTTAGATTTGGCATTTCTTAATCTCTTCTCGTCATTTGTTTGATTTTTCTGTCATTATAAAGTTATTTTTTGTTATTTGTTGTATGCCTACTATCATTGTCAGAGTATTTTCTGTTATTTCTAAGTTTCCCTTTGTCATCGTTATCTTTTTGAATATTTCAGAGAAATTAAATCGAAGCACTTGCAATCGGCGCTGCATCTACAATTGGTGTACCTGCAGCCGTTATACCTACAGTCGGTGTACCTACAATAGGTAGCAGTTCTTCTGCCACTGAGATTAGAGTTGTAGTGGTTAGGGTATGCTCCCAGTTGGAAGAGCATGGCAAAATATTGCATTGCCATGGTAAAATGTTAGAATAAATTTCAATATATACAGTGGGAGACAATACTCTACCACTTAGAGATACTCTACTCCTTGGGCAGTACCAGTTTTCTACTCCTAAGAAAACCGCGAAACACAAGTGAGAATGAGGTAATAAGAAAGAAGATGGGAAAAGGATGAAGGCGGAGCTAAGAACTTGGCAACAACAAAATCAAAAGATTGAAGAGAAGAAAAAAGGTAAGGGAGAATGGCAGAAGAAGTCGAATGCCAACAAGAAGAACAAGAAGGCTGAAGAAGCTGATGTGCCCTTGAAGAAAAACATTGAAGGCACGAAGAAAGAAGCTTTTAATGATGAACAATTTAGTTATGTCTTACTGATCCAATTAAAAACCTTAATCCCTAAGATCCCCAATAAGGGCTTGGCTAATAGAGTGCCAAGGAAGAGAGGGGCAAAATTCCTAGAACTTGAGAATATTTAATCAACTGCAGAAAATTTACTTCAGCAAGTTGTGCCTGGAGAGGGATTGGATGTGATAAAAAATTTAATGGTAGATGATGATGTTGAAGTAAATTTGGAAGCAATATCGTCTGAATATGGTGGTAGTCTTCTAAATATATCATCCGTTTACTACTTCTTATCATTTATATAAAATTATTTGACATTTATTTTTCAAAATATTGGCATTTACTTTATGCAATTTACCATTTCTTCAGAAGTCTGTCATTTGTTCAGAATGTTTTTGGCATTTGTGAGGTTGTCTTTGTCATTCTCTTTTCCAGAACTTTTATTTCTTCTGATGTCTTTGTTCATTTTATTTGTTGTATGTGAAGTGGAAGAAGGGTGACGAAAAAGATAATGATGATAAGAAAGATCTCGAGGAGAATGTTAAATCTGAAGAAGAGCAACCTCAAGTTGCTGAAAAAGATGATTCAGAACCACTAACTGTAGTGGTGTATTATAATGGAAAAAAAGATGTACAACATGCCAATGAGGTATTTGCTGAGAAGAGGATTCATAACCTTAAGTTACTAATATTTGTTTGTATTGAGCTATCCATACCATTTTTTTTAATTTGTTTCTTCTTTAACCTTTGTTGTATAGACTATGGTGGTTGCAGAGGTAGCAAAAATTGATATAATATTCTTCAACCAGGAGGAAGTTGTTGGTGAAGCTTATCCGGTAACTTATAATTTGTTTGCTATTGATTTCTCATTTTCTTATTTTGTTTTACCATATCTTGTATCACTCTTATCATTTGTAGTCTGTTTATTTACAGGCTAGTGTTGACCAAACAATTGTTGTATCTATCGAGAAACAGACTTTAGAGGTTGAAAAAATTGAAGATGAAGCTAGTCAGGTAACTTTTTTTTTTTTTGCTGGTAACTTCTCATTTTTTTATAGTTATTTTCTCATATCTTGTATCACTCTTGTCATTTGTAGTATATTTATTTATAGAGTAAAGAGAGTAAAGAGGAGGTGGAACAAAATAAAGAGGAGGTGGTTGAAGGCAAGGATGATGGTGATGGAAATTCATAGAATAAACTAGGCCCTAAGTAAGTAATAAAAGAAATAGTTGTTGACCATACCAATATATGAAGTACTCAATCTCATGTAATAAGCATTTTATATTTCATTTCCTTATTTCGACATATCTGTTCTAGCTTATTTTAATGGAGTCAGAAGTGGATGTCACCTTAAAGAAGAGGCATGCACTAACTGAGGATAAAATTAATAAAAGAGACTTCATAATGGCTTGTCGAATAAACCAATTGCATGCTCACCTTGTCGAGCTTCTTCCGAGAGTATTATTAGAATCTTTTATTCAAAGACCCATCTCCTAGGATGAGAAAAACTAGGTGGACCAAGTCTGGTCACTGAGAAAAGATGAATTATCTCCTAAAGCTAAGAAGGACAACAAGAGTACCTATATGATGATAGGTGAAGAAACTATTTACCTTAACGCTCTCTACACCTTATATCCAAAGCAATGGCTGGACAATAAGGTATTTATATTATTTATTTCTTTTCCTCTGTCATTTGTAAAAGAGTCTCTACCATTTGCTTTCAAATTATTTGTCATTTATTTGTTTGTACGTTATCATTAGTTTTGCCATTATTGTCATTTGTAATATTGAACTTTATCATTTTTGTCATCTAATTTATCATTTTCTTTTCCTGTTCAAGTCATTGATGTGTGCATTAAATCCCTAATTTAATATTTTGATACACAACATTGTGCCTGCCCAGATAAAGAAAGGATTGTGTTGGCCGATGTCTTTGTCTGTCAATATATTGGCAGGGATTTCAATGTCTAGACTCGTAATATATCATCTCCAGAAGATGTGGAATTGAAGAAGAAATCAATTTGGGAACAAATTACATCTATGCAATGGGATCGTACAGTTTTTAATTGTATCCATCGAAGAGATTTGAAAGTGGCCACTAGGTCCTTTGTGTTGTGTCATTTAAGGCAAAAAAAATATGCATCTACAATTTAATGGTGGATGCGAAAATTATAAATGCATAGAAAAAGAAAAATTTATCTCCTGAATACCAGCTTATTGAAGATCAGATATTAACGATCCTCCCAAAAATGTTGATATGGAGAGATTTTGCCGATCATAGTAGTCCACCTACTGGTTCAAAGGTAAAAGATTATGGTCTAAACTCTAAATGGATAACCCGCTTTGGAAAATGTCCAATACAACCAAATGGTCATGCCTGCGAGATCTATATGTTTGTCTTTATAGACAATCCCCTAAGGGGAATAAAACTTTCAGATCTGATAGACAGTAATGAATGGCGTTACATAATTGCTTATGACATATTAAGGCTAGGAGTTGAGCCAGAGAAGATTTAGAAACTTTGACATCCATTTTATTGTAATGTATAATTTCTATAATTTTGTAAAGTTATAAACAAGTAATATCATTTATTTATATAATCATTCTCGTTTGTTATATCTTTTTTATCATTCGTATACTACATATTTGTTAGAATGGCTAGTCTGTATAGTTGGATTATTATTAATTTTTTATTTCTTATATATGATTTGACATTTGTTATCATAAACTTATCATTTGTTATATATAATTTGGCATTTGTTATCAAAGATATATCATTTGTTATATATGATTTGGCATTTGTTATCAGAGATTTGTCATTTGTTATCTATGATATATAATTTGTTGTATCTTATTTGGCATTTGTTATCAGAGATTTGTCATTTGTTATCTATGATATATCATTCGTTATATATTATTTGTTTTATAGATATACAACATTTGATGCAAGTGAATGGTTGATTTGGTTCAAATGAATTGTGATTATTTGTAAGTAGACAACATGTGTTCTTAAAAACATGATTATTCATTCGTTATACTGGATTTTTCATTTGTTATATATGATTTTGCATTTGTTAACTATGATTTGTCAATTGTTATGTATGATTTGTTATTTGTTAACTATCAATGGTCTATTTAGTTTTTTGAACATTTGTATTGTGTTTGTATGATAATAGACAACATCTGTATTTAAAAAAATGATTTATCATTTGTTGACTATAATTTATTATTTGTTATCAATAAGTTGTCATTTGTTAACTATCAATGGTCTATTTGGTTCTTTGAACATTTGTATTGTGTTTGTATGATAGTAGATAACATTTATACTTAAAAAAACAATTTGTCATTTGTTGACTATAATTTTTCATTTGTTATTAATAATTTGTCATTTGTTAACTAGCAATAGTCTATTTGGTTATTTGAACATTTGTATTGTGTTTGTATAATAGTTGTCAACATTTGTACTTAAAAAAATAATTTGTCATTTGTTGACTATGATTTATGATTTGTCATTTATTACCTATGATTTGTCATTTGTTAACTATCAATGGTCTATTTGGTTCTTTGAACATTTATATTGTATTTGTATGATAGTAAACAACATTTGTACTTAAAAAAGCAATTTGTCATTTCTTGACTATAATTTGTCATTTGTTATCAATAATTTATCATTTGTTAACTATGAATGGTCTATTTGGTTCTTTGAACATTTGTATAATGTTTGTTTATTAGTAGAGAATATTTGTACTTAAAAAAATGATTTATCATTTGTTGACTATGATTTGTCATTTGTTACCTATGATTTGTCATTTGTTAACTCTGAATGGTCTATTTGGTTCTTTAAATATTTGTATTGTGTTTGTATGATAGTAGACAATATTTGTATTTAAAAAAATGATTTGTTATTTGTTGACTATAATTTGTCATTTGTTAACTATCAATAGTCTATTTGGTTCTTTGAACATTTGTATTGTGTTTGTTTGTTAGTAGACAACATTTGTACTTAAAAAAAATGATTTGTCATTTGTTGACTATAATTTGTCATTTGTTATCAATAATTTTTTATTTGTTAACTATCAATGCAGGTGAGTTGAACCATGATCGGAGGGGGTATACATAAGTTGTGTTGCTAAAGATGTGAGACATTCATGCAAGATGGTGAAGACGAGAGCTCAGACCCGCGATGGTATGTTCAGATGTATTCAAACGATGTATTAGGTGCTGTGCATTTGATATTTTGGAACTCGAAACTGTGATATGCATATGGAAGACCAGGAAGAGCCTAATTATGAAAGGATGAGCAAGGTAGAAGCGAAGGAGGCTGAGGAAGACTTTGAATTTTATGTCAAATTGCATTTTTGGCGTCCTCTTGAACAATGTGGTAGTATGTGGACTCGAGCCAAGTTGTTGGTGAAGAGGGAAGATGAAGCTGCAGCAAGGGGTTTATAAAGTTGTAATTGTCGTAAGAGTAGGTCTGTGTAAAGAGTTGTGAGGGTGAATGAAATGTAATAAAAAAGGGTGTAGGATGTGCCGTCGATGGTAGTAATTTGTTGTTTACTTGTCGAATGGATAATGTATTTGTGGAAATTGGCAATGACAAATAGTTTTTAAGCAAGTAGCTGGTAAAATGTTGAATATGATGATAATGTGTATATTTGTCGAAGATATGTCCCAAGAGATAGGAATTTGTAAGTAAAGTAAGGTTCCATTAGGGGAGATATGTTAAAGATATGTCCCAATGAATATGGAAAGATGTGTTCCATTAGGGGAGATTATGAAATATAAATAAAGTGATGGTGATTTGTCGTGTTACAATGTTTCTGAAGAAATTCTTTGCGATATGGAAGAATTAGAGCGAGAGTGCAAGTATTTATTATCTCTGAAAAGGCGACGTGTCGAAGAGAACGAGAAGAGGAAGAGAAAATGTTATGTTCGAAGAGTTGAACGGTCGCAAAGTTGTGCCATGAACAGTCACGTGGGGTCTATAAATATTGAATAACTTTAATGTGGTGGACTGTTCAAACTTTTTAAACACATAATTTTTTTCCTCAAGTGCTAATTGTTGTTGCTCATTACTAAATTCATTGCCAACAATTACGAAAGAGAAGATTAGCGTGTTGATTGCAAGAGCCAAGCGAGCAAAGGAAAAAAACACAGAAGCAGCACGAAAACAAGGTTAACGAATTAGTTTTTTTTTATGTTGGTTGTTTGGTTTTGATTGATTGTGTGATAGACAAATAGGATTAAGTAAAGTGAATGATGTGGTATACTAAATTAAATCGAAAGGGAATTAGTTGTAAGGAATTGAGAAAAGTTACAGAGTTAGGGTTTGGCAGATGGTTTTATGATTTGGAAGTAGTTAAAACTGTTATCTGTGTGAGGGTGGTAGAACTGTTATCGTTGGGTATTTATAAACTGGTTCAGGTGTGGGGAGATGATGAATGGGTAGAGAGGAGTGGAGAGAAGTCTTGATTGGTGGTGCTGTTGTTACGGCGCGATTATAGGGATAAGGGAAACGTCGTTTTGATACGGCGAGATTGTTGGGGAAGTTATTTTTGTTAGGATTTGGCCGGATTTATGTCGGAGAAGGGGAAGTGTCAATTTTTGAATAATGGCATTTTTGGCGAGAAACAGGTGAAGTGTTATTCGAGAAGCTGTTGAGATGCCTGTATTCGACAAAAAGTAAACAAAATTAACAAGTGATCGATGTTATTTATTAAAAATAAAAAAGCATCGAGATCTAAGTAGATGTCTGACTTAAATAAAAAAATAACAATATGAATTAAATGATATGAACTATATCGAGAATGTGGTAATAAGTATAATGTAAATGATAATAGCAAATAGTAAAACGAATGATGTGTTGGAGAGTTATCTTGACAATAAAAGTATTATGAATATTTGAACGTATGAACATATATATGTATCACATATGATAGATTCTAACTGTTTAAAAAATATGGAATCTGTTGTACAGGTTCGTTTAAAAATGGCTGAACCAATTCAAAATGATGAGAAATATATATATGGGGATCTCGAAGATATAATGCCTCTGATGATTGATGTGAGGACCTGTGTACAAAAATTAGGAGGGAAATATTGGGTTGGTTCGAGTAGTACAGATTTAGGTAGTGTGGAATAATTTAGGGTGGCACCTAGTGTTGTCAAACTATTTGAGGAGGAAGCTATGGATACGGATATGGATCACGAACCCCAAGCGAGAGTGATCGAGACGGTATTGGGGAGGGGGAAAAGATGTGGAGGAAGGCGAGGAGGCATGTTATGGAGAGGGTCCAAAGACCAAAGAGATATTAAGTTTTAAGAAGAAGTATGGTATCCTTGGGGATATAAGTTTAGAGGAGTACCAGTATGAATGATCAATGGTATTCTGGTTCATCGAAAACAAATAAAGAAGGGATTGAAGCTTCCCCTCTGAGCGAACCAAAAGAAATTAATGAATTTCATTGATGTGGCACCGGGGTACTTCAACCCGAATGTGTATGATATGTTCAGGGTTTGTGGGGCCATAAATGGTTGACTTAAAGCCAGGGGGAGGAGTTAATAATTGTTGATGATTTATGAGTATATTACATACTCAAGATGAACCCGTAGAAGCTAGGTTATCGGTATTTGGTGAGGTTTCTGAAAAGACCATTGTTCTATGATATGGTGTCGATGGGGGGGGGGGGGGGGATATACCGATGAGCGCTTACTTGTTTCTTGAAATTACGAGCTCGATAAGAAAGATCCCAGAGAACCGTTAAATAGAAAAACTTTTCACTTAGGTGTGTGGTTAGGTAAATATAATTCTCGATGTTCGAATTGTATGAATGAGATGTAAGTGTGTCTAACTGGTTTATGTTGTTTTTTGCAGCGCTGAAAGAGGTCGATAAGAAGTCACAGGTAAAAGAAGAATTGTATAAGGTGAGGAAAGATTTTTTTGGTAGGATCGATAACCTAGTTATCGACCAAGATTTTGTGAATACGCTCTTCCAAGAAGTTGATTTAAAGAGGTCGAGGGTTAAAGGATTGGAGGTACCCGTGATCGACAGAAAAATATCGGCAAAAAACAAGAGAGCCGCAGATGTTAGCTTACCATTGGAAAACCACTCCTTGGCTGGGTACAACACTGATACGGAGATTGATGCTATGTCAGGAGAGACTCTGGGAAAAAATAAAAAGAAAAGGGCGACAAGTTCTGACGTACCTCCATTGCTCAATCATAAGAGGTTGACTCGACAATCGTCAACAGAGGAGGTGGCTGGGACTTCTAAACCAGTAGCTGTTGTGGATATGCATCCCCTACGAGGTTCTGGCAGTGTGGTCCCAAAGAGGACCAGCGGGGGGTCTTCGAAGAAGATGTTTGTCGAAGAGTCTGAGATAGAAGTGCAGAAAACCATGGATGCTTATACGTCAGGGACGGATGAGCTGAAGACGGAGTTGGAGGATTGTATGACTGGGATTGATAGTCTGAACACTTTTTTCAACGAGGGTCAAAGGAATTTATCGAAGGTAAGAAATTTTAATGCTTTTCTTCAAATGAAAAAATTGGTTGGTCACCCGAATACTCATTATATGACTTTGATGCTGATTAAGAAGTTGGTAACAGAAGTTATAAGAAGAGTTATGGACAGTGGTGAACTGGCAAACCAAATCATTGCCTATAAAAATATAGAAAATGATTTGATCAAGGAGAAAGCAGAATTGAATGCCACATGGAATAGGTATAAGCTCGATGCCAAGAAGGCGAGGGAAAAGGTATTGGGGGAAGTGAAGAAAGCGGCAAAGAAAGAGAAAAAGGAGGCTCTAGCATTGCAGCATGCCACTTTCGAAAAAGATGTACGGGATCAAGTTACCGATGATCGTAAAGCAATGGAGGAAGAACAAGGCAAGTTGTTTGATGAGGTGGGGGCGAAGATGAATGAGGAGAAGTTGGTAAAGTGCATGGAAGTGAGGACGCACTATAAGAAATAATATGACGAGTTGGAGGAGAGGAAAAAATTCTACAAGGGACTCATAAAAGCTGGTGGTGTTATATTTGATGATAGCTCAGATGATGATGTACCCCAGACGTCGGATGTACGCGGGGAAATTGAAGTCATCGAAGATGAAGTGATGGTGGATGCTGATGGTGCTCATCCAGTGGAGATGGCAAATGTACTGGTTCTCGAAAGTGCCCTGAAGTTAAATGAAGAAAAATCTCCCTTTGATATGTTAAACCTTGGGTAAGTTGTTTTTATGTGAGAAATGATGTAAAAGTGGTCAGTGGGATCGAAACATTTTAATTAGTAGTGTGTGGTGAAACAATATTGTGTTGCTGAATAAGTTTTATTTTGTGAAATAATTTTGTGCATTTGTTTTGTAAATAGTTCTAAGTAGCATATTTGATAAAATTATTTTGATCGAATGTAACTAAAGATCGAGCAGATAAGTGAAGAACGCTTGTTTGCGTGGTAGGTGAAATATGGCAAGTAAGAGATTGAATACCATATATATATCCTTAGATGGGTATCCGGATTTAGATTTGAGAAGAACAAAAGCTCTTTTAGAGTTTGTTCGAAAAGTAAAGAACGCGAAGTAGAATATCATATAATTGAATATTGTTCGCGTAGAATATGAATGATAGGCTTTATGTATACTTGTTAAGTAATAATCAAAACCAAATCAAGATAGTAAGGATTTTGTCTGTTTGATGAATACTTGGCAAGTATAGATCGAGATCAAATCAAATAGTAATGAAATTGTTTATCTTAAAAAGTATAGATCGAGATCAAATCAAATAGTAATGAAATTGTTTGTATGATGTATACTTGAAAAGTATAGATCGAGATCAAATCAAATAGTAATGAGATTGTTTGTCTGATGTATACTAGAAAAGTATAGATCGAGATTAAATCAAATAGTAATGAGATTGTTTGTCTGATGTATACTAGAAAAGTATAGATCGAGATTAAATCAAATAGTAATGAGATTGTTTGTCTGATGTATACTAGAAAAGTATAGATCGAGATTAAATCAAATAGTAATGAGATTGTTTGTCTGATGTATACTAGAAAAGTATAGATCGAGATCAAATCAAATAGTAATGAGATTGTTTGTCTGATGGCGTCAGTCTTGTTTTCTTTTCTTTCCTTTCTCGATCTCAATCATGTACAGGTGGTGAGCTTTCCCTTGGGCCTGATTTTGCTCCACTTCTTTATTTTTTTCTTCATTCTCGAAGAATTTTTGGATGTCGATAACATAATTGTAGAGTCTTCCAGCTAATAGGATGTGATGGACGATTCGTATTAGGGAGTAGCAGGCGCCAATCTCATGGCTATGCATATTGTGATACTGACATAGTGGTCTGTTGGGAAGATCAAGAATTGTCTATGGTGCGCGATAACACTCATCTCCCTTTATCGTGGGTAAGATACCAGAGAGAGTCATTATCATTGGCGGCAAAACTGAGACAGGTCTGTCTGGTTTGTCGTGCCTTCTTCTATTATTGTTGGTATTTCTGTCACGTTGTTAGGCACTTCAGGAGTGACTGCTCGAAAATTATTACAGATGAGCTTTTCATCTTATCTTTCTTTGATCGCTCCAGTTTGATGTAGTTATTAACTACATCAATCATCTCAGTGACTGCACGCGACTTGTGCAGAGTAAGTTCTTCTCGAACTTTGAGTCAATATGCAGGGCAGAGGTAAATGCTGGAACGACGATCTTAGGGTCTGAGTTCCCTATTTTCCATATTTTCTGCAGGAAGCGTTTATAAAAGTTTGTCAGTGTCTCTTTCGTACCTTGCTCGAAGTAAACAAGGAGTCGACAATGATCTCTCACTATCTGGCATGAGTGTAATTGGATTCAAAAGATACTGCATCAAGCTGAACGTGGTGATGGAGGCTTCTTAGATTTCATGAAACCAAATGAGCGTTCTTCCTTCAGGCTCATGTTAAATAGCCTACATAGCATGTGGACAAGTTTGGAATATAATCCCACTGCGGCTATAAAATCTCGAACATACGTAAGTGGGTCAGTCAGGCCTACATACTGAATAAATTTGGGCATATGGAAATTGTCTGGAATGGGCATAGCTTCGAGATGAGGGGAGATGGGGTTTGTCTCGATTCTATCAAGTGCGGACCTTCGACCTGGAATGTCATAATTTATGAACTGGATCTTGTTATTGAGGTCGTCCAAGGTGATAAATTGTTGCGGGGGAAATGGTAAAGCTGTAATTTGAGGAACAAAATTTCCCTGTCCTTCTGGTCCCAATCGATCCCTGATCGGTCTTCTTTCAGGTGGTGGAGTTGGATGTCGAGTGCGTCGACTTCCTTGAGTTTTTGATGCTGAGGATGTTAAACCAAAATGTCGAGTGGCTCTGTTTGGGTTCCCGGATATGGATCGAGAAACACAGAGCTTATCTTCTCTTGGTGGATCGTCACATTGAATTGCTCTTGATCTATGCTTGCTTCGAGCAATTGGAAGGGATATTTGTCGACCAGTAAGCCGATCTTGCGCCCTTCTCAGTCGTTCCATTTCTTTCTAATGTGTTTAGCTATGTGATCTAAGGTTTTCCACCATTTATCTCTTTCTGTTAAAAAGCTTGAGCGTGGACACGCTGATCCTCTATTCTCTGGGCTTTTTTTGTAGCAATCTGTTGCTGAAGCTCAAGTACGGCGCTGTGAAGATCAACATTTTTGGGTATTTCCTAATCTCTGACGGTACTTGAATGGTTTGTTAGGTTCATGTTTGTTATTGGACGGTGTTTAGATAAGTGACGGTTAAAAAAAGTGGTATTTCCTACAGATGGCGCCAATTATAGTGGCGTGTTTTATAGATGGAGAATCTTTGTCAATACTTATTCGTAAAGAGAAGGCAATAAGCTAGATAAAATAAGATTTTACGTGGAAAACTTACTAGAAGCTGAGAAAAACCACGACCTCGAGGAGGATTTTTATGTAAAATCTAGTAAGATGCTAGTTATTACACGTTTTAGAGTGAAGGTAGGTATTTGAAGTAAGAAATAGTAAAAGATTATATGTTGGCGTATCTATTCTCTGCTTGTATTTATAGTCATACATGCAATTTTACCAAAAGAAAGAAATAGTCTTCTATTCTGGGGGAAATGGGCGAACTTCGTGGATCTCTAACAGTTCTCTCTTGACCAGGCTTCAACGGCTACTTTTGGTAGGTCGAGGACTTATAGTATCTTCTAGAATGTTGAGTTGTCTTCGACTATGAAGGACTGTCTTTGTATGTCTTCGACTACACTTTGTTGGCTTAATCTTGTCGAATCTGGGGAATATGTTACTACAATCATACAAACACAATACAAATGTTCAAAGAACCAAATAGACCATTGATAGTTAACAAATGACAAATTATTGATAACAAATGACAAATCATAGTCAACAAATAACAAATCATTTTTTTAAGTACAAATGTTGTCTACTATCATACAAGCACAATACAAATGTTTAAAGAACCAAATAGACCAGTAATACTTAATAAATGACAAATCATAGGTAACAAATGACAAATGATAGTCAACAAATGACAAATTATTTTTTTAAGTACAAATGTTGTCTATTATCATACAAACACAATACAAATGTTCAAAGAACCAAATAAACTATTGATAGTTAACAAATGACAAATCATAGTCAACAAATGACAAATCATTTTTTAAGTACAAATATTGTCTACTATCATACAAACACAATATAAATGTCATCTGTTATATAAATTATTTGTCATTTGTCAACTACGATTTGTCATTTGTCATTTGTTTATATAATTTGTCATTTGTCATTGTGTTATCAATGATTTGTCATATATTTTATGTATTACTTGTCATTTGTTATCTGAGATTTGTCATTTGTCAACTATGATTTGCCATTTTTCTATTTGTAATCATTGATTTGTCATCTACTATAGATACTTCTCATTTGTTATATATGATTTGACATCATCTTTATCTTCAGCATGCAAAGATTAGATTTCTTTACTTCAAATTACAATACTTATTGGGCACAAAAAAAGAAACTTTCATTAGCTCGAATATTGTTATAGATCTTAATTATATTACATCAATTTATATCAGTTTATGCACTCGTAGGTGTGGTGTGGTCGGTCTCCCTTACTACCACCACCGTCTCCTCCTCCGTAACCCCCACCACCACCACCACCATCTCTTCCTCTGATCTTACTCAGGGTAACGATAAGACATCATCGGACGTATACTAGCCGCTTTATCCGCCGTTGTAACAACATCCTCTGCCAAAAGACGCATACCAATTCTCATCCCCTGCTCCGACGTCACCATATAGTGAAAGCGGAGCATTAATAATAATTGTCATCCGCCTCTTCCCCTGTTCATACGTCATCCCATAGAAGGTAGGACGCACTGGAATGGGAGTAGGAAGTTCAAAGGACTGGGTCCGAAAGTATAGAAGCCGCAGCTCTTGCATCTTGGCAAGAACCCGAACCTCGTACGCTTGGCGTCTGGTGGTCATCATCTTCTTTACAGAGCAGATACACAATAGTTGTACAAGATTAAATAAGGAATAAAGAAGTACTTACCGAATAAACTACATCAGTATTTATACCATAGCACTGCAAACTACAACAGTATTTATGCTGAGTTCCAAATCTAATGTCAGAATGAATTCAAACACAGTAGTATTTAATACGAACCAACCCATTGGAAATGAAGGAACATTGGAAATATATTTGATATTTAATGAAATATATGTCATCCAAACAATTATCTATCTGTCATTTTTTTAAGGTGTTGTCATTTACAATCCATAAATTGCATGTTATTATTAAATGTAGTCGTTTGCTATATATGATTTAACATTTGATCTTTAGAATTTACATTCTAATGCCAGAAAATAACGTCACTAAAGATAAGAATATTACACTTCACTCTATATATTTATCTACTTGTTAAGATCTAGAGATTTTAACTTGGACAAAAATCTTGCAGCATCTCCGTTCTGACCTCCGAGATCCTTAGTTGAGTGTAAATTTTAGATATAATAGTGTCGAGGATCTGATTGCTCCCTTGGCCAGAATTTTGATGTCTTCCGCCGTTTGACGATTGTGGCCTTTTAGAATCATCGGGCGCAGATGATTCTCGAAACCAAGTTTTGAACTGATAATAGTATTGTGGGCAATGGTAGAATCTCCTATCGGCGTTTAGAGACTCTGCAAATGAGACCACAATGTACCTTTCCACCTCATCTACCCCTTCCCATAAACCATACCCACCAATTTTGCGAGCGCATTGACAGAACCACGGTTAGGGTTGAGGCTTGTGTGTGAGAAACAAAGATCACAATTTTTACTGCACTAGCAAATAAGGAATGCATCGTTGGTAGGGAAGTATGTATGCTTGAGAATTGGAAGCAAGTGTACAGGTTATGAAGTATAAGGTTATGGCAAGTTATTTATAAAGAAATGAAAAATAACACATTACGATAATACCTTGGTCACAACAAATGTTCATAGCCCCCGCTTTAAAGCCGACAGATTCTTGCCTTTACAGACGATGTGACAAGTCATTCTTAAAGTTAATTTTGATTACGTTTACAACAAGTTATCTAACCAAAAACATCCACGTGGTTCCCGCCACTCTAAGCACTAAGCCCTAAACCCTGTCATGCGTGATTCAAAGTCCTAATTCTTCCAAGTATAAAAAAAACCCTAAACTAAAGTTCTAACTCTCAACTTTTTAAAACTTCTCAAGAATGTCGCACTCCCACTCCACTCGATTTAGTCGTGCTCTTCCAGTATCCCTCAAGATGGTTTGAGGCGGTAGGGATTGAGGAAGATTAGGTTGACGAATGTCTCTTCACGTTAATAGAATTTGCTAATGGAAAAGGATGTCACCTGTGAAAAGACACAATTGTTGAAAGAGCATTACGAAGAGCTTAAGGAGAAATTAGGAGAGCTCGATAAATAGATAAAGAACTGGATAAATTATAAAAAAGAAAAAGAGTATTCGAAGGGTTCAAGTTCCATATCCACTTCTTGGAAGATCAACTCTGTGCTCTAATTTAGACCGGGATGAGCACAAGAAACTGTGGGAGGAGTCGGCCTGTAAAATTAGTTGTCTCGAGCAGAAGATCATGGCTATGGAACATGATCAAAATTCCTTATGTGAGGAGTTGTGA